>JAAAKE020123694.1:0-15142 GCA_010014785.2 Anisolabis maritima
AGTGTGGTTGATTCTTAATCGGTTAAATGTCACTATTTCTTGTCTGGTTAGATTCGGCATAGATTTAAACCATGGTGAGCCTGGTTTATTGTCAAGGTTTTTATAAGAGCAATAGGGTCTCCCGATAAACATGAAATTAAATATACCATTTTTCTGAATTTTTTATATAATCCTTAGAATGAACAGTAGCTTCAAATCTGTTCCAAAAAGAGTGCCATTCTTCAAAACACCCCTCAAATGAGGGAGAGAAAGTTTAGGCAATTTTGCCATGGTAACAAAATAATATATACTTTTAATTTCTGTTTTATGCCTGGATAATTGGTATCGTTAAATAAATAATTGAATTGTTTAAAATCTATATGGCTGTAGATGCCGAAAAGATTTAAAAAAAAAAAATTTCTATTTGATAATAAATGAGATATTTTAAATTCTTTTTCGGTATCGGAGGCCCTTTAGACTTCTGCCTTATTTATTTATATTAATTGGTAGCCAATATAATATTTAATATCAAATATAATCTAATATAATAATATAAAAATTTTTGTCGCTCAGGACGGGAAACGAATCACTGATCTTTGGTTCATGAGATGAGACCTCTACCTATGCATTAAGGGACAAGGCTTAAGCGAGATTTAATTATTTAATTTAATTTAATATTTTTTATAATATTGATAATTAATTAATATACACAAACAAAAAAATCTCAAAAAATGAAAGGTGATATAAAATTGTGAACCGACTACCTAACGCAAAAATTCTGACCTAATAGCAGATCACATAATTTTCCTTTACTTAGGTAAGAGAAAGGTGTGTGAAGAGCGGTCGTCACACCAAAGTTGTGTTTGTTAATATAAAAATGTTGATCCAATCTTCCTCGTATCTTAGGACAATTTTATAACAACTATAGTTTAGGAATTAATAAAAAGACCGAAAAACATAAATTTTATATCAATCAAAAGATATTTAAAAAATTACTATTTTATTTGGCTACCTTCTATCACCATTTTCTTGATTTTTATGTATCCGTAGGCCTTAAGTTTGGTATACCTAAGGTATGAGAGCTTGGTAATGCTTGGTAATAATGAGCATTCCGATTTTAGAAAAAATATTATCATAAAATCAAATAAAAAACATAAAAAAATCTTAGAGAAAAAACAGAAAATCTTCTGTTCATTAGAATAATTAATCTATTTTATGACCAGAAATATAATTTCTATATCCCGATATGATAGCCATGCCTAAAGTGTTGATCTTATCAAGATATGGGATAGCATAATAATCACAAAGATTCTAATTAATTAGCGATGTTCACGAGGGCTAATTAAAGAGCTTATTAGTCCGGTGTGCGCGTGTAAATAGTAAATAACGGAGGGGGTATAGGAACGTCATCGACCTGTTTATGGGTCGCTAGGAGACGAGAAGCGACACTCTGCGACGCTCGCCTCCCCTCGCCCTTTATTATTCATGTCGGGAATATCCTAAGATACTCCGCCCTCTGGCCTTTTTTCACTCTAATTATTTATTTATTTAACTTAAAAGAGAATTATCATCTATTCAAAGAGAAAGGTTTTATATTACACAATTGTCTACCTTTTTTTTTTTTTTTATTAGGACTTATCATGTTTGTTGGTGTTTTCCAAAATGTATTTCTAGTAACATCCAATTAAACTTTCTAAGAAAAAATATAGAAATACTATTTGTATTTTTTTGAGTAATTAATTTTTATGTCTTTTCTACACCTGAGGCCATCTAGACATATATGATAAATTTTATATTGCATTAAATTTTAATAATACTCATTAAAAGTCCTTTATGCCCCCAACCGTTGTCACTATTAACAACCTTAAAAGCCAAGGAGTGTGGGTTCGGATCCCAGGCAGCCCGGTGAAAATTTATTTAATTCAAATGTATATCAATAAATAGGCCTGGATTATATGTATCGGAATTAATATATATATTGTATATCGTTTATATGGCCCCAGAGATGTCGAAAATATCTTTTAAAAAAAAGATTTAAAAAACCGCCCATTATTTAAATTAAGTGATAGCCAATGTAATTTAAATACATTTTATCTTCCCAGTTTTGTGACTGATTATAAAATTATTTCTCGCTAAATCTTGATCTGAATAGGTATATAATTAATAAAGAGAAAATTTTTTTTTTTTTTTTTTTGTCTCTTGACATTTAATACCATTGGGAGAGCAACAAATTTGTATGTAATTAAGTATTTATTATAGAGAGTTCACGAACTACAATTTCTTTCAGGCAGTATATTAGATCCACTAATAATATCATTTTAGCATAGAGAGAGTAGAATCATTTGGAGATTTTGTAGTTTATTTATATTTCGTTTCATTTAGAAAGACTTTTTCTTAAGTCCTAATGGAGTTTTTTAATAATGAGATCATTTAATAATCATCTTTTTCTTCAAAATAAAATTATTTCAACATTACAATTTTTCAAAAAATATATTATTTTGAAACAAAAAAAATAGAATCCATTATTAAAAGTAATCTTAATATAAACCAATTCATTATTATTATTTATTTATTTATTACTTTTTTGTATTTAGGTCAGGTAAATAGCTGAAGATTTATATGTAGTAAAGGTAAAGATGAAAGAGCGTGGCAGCTACTAGATTTATTTCTTTAATTTAAAATCCAGAGCATTTTCTTTTGGAGGAGACAGTGGCTAAGAAATATTATATTAAAACATCTCACAAAGAAATAAATACATCCAATACTACACAATCCTTTTCAACAATCTATAGACACTTCCCAACGGTTTGGAAGATAGTTAAAATCATTTCAATCCCAAAAAAAAAAAAAAACACTCTTCACTCCCGATGAATTTGAGATTGATCTCGCTCCGACCGAATATAACTAAAGTATTCGATGTGGTTATAAATAAGAACCTGATCGAATACTGCGATTAACAAAATATAATTCCTGAACAGCAATTTGGATTCAGGTTCAGACATTCGACGACCCATGCACCAACGAAATTTATATCCGACGACAGTTGGGCACTGAATTCTGGGAAAGCAGTTGGGGCCTGTCTGGTAGACATGATACCACATGGCAAGATGGTTTCGTGTTCAAACTGATCAGGAAAGGTTTAGACCACAACCTGATCAAAGGAAGATTTTTCTTTGTCGCCAGTGGACGCTCTCGTTCAGGCGAGTTCGCCATGGAAGAGGGGACAGTAAACTCTCCCCTCTTTTTCAATATATATATTAGCGACATCAATAATGATCCAAAGAAAAACGCTCTCGCATTTGCCGATGACCTCATCATTTACACCGCCGAGAAAAAATGCACACTTATCAAAACAATCTACAAAATTTATTTGCAAAAATTTTCGATTTTTACAACGCATGGAAATTAAAAATAAATTTACATAAGTGTGAAACCATCCTCTTTCGGCTCTCTTTAAAAGAAGCAAATCACCATATTAGGAAAAACTATAAAAAATTCAAAATCCTAATTAAAGACAAAATTAGTTCGCACAAAAGCAATGTCAAATATCTAAGCTTAAATTTCGACGATATCATTTCACATACATTTTAACATACACGTAGAGTAAAGGCAAGAGCGGCTTTCATGGCTAACAAAAGACTATTTTACAACAAATATTTGAACCCAAAGGTAAAGTTACTTTGTTACCAACTAATTGTTAGGCCGGTTATAACATACGGATGTAGCATCTGGTACAACCAAAGCGCGAGTATAATGGAGAGTCTGAGATCCTTCGAGCGGATTTGTCTCAAAGCATGTTTGGGACAATATCGCTCGGCAGAGTTCGGATATCTCCATTATATCAGTAACAAAAAATTTACCGACCAGAATAGATTGCTTCATGATCAGACTAATAAGAGAGCACTATCTGAATGCTTCGCTCAACACGAGAAATAGCCTGATTAACGGGGCAATCTATCCAAATGAATTATATTTTGAAAAAACACTAAATCCCCTCCAGAAGCATTTCTATTCTTGGACAGCAGAGTCTACATCCAAGACGACGAAGGAATACTAATTTTATCCCACATTTTTCGGCACAAAAAAGACAAAAATATTAATTACGAACCACACCTGAAGGGCTCCAACCCGGATCGTAGGTGGAAGTTTACATGAGCTTTTCAGACAAAGATAACAAGAAGTTGATAAAAAAAGAAACATTACTTTTGGATAACACCTAATAACTATGTACAAATAAATAAAAAAAAAATTGGAGGCGTCTAAAAATATTGTACTTAAATGTGAAGTGAGTGATAGGATATAAAAAGTTTAAATTTAAAATTACATAACACAAAACAACAAACAATTAACAAAACAAATACAAAAAAAAAGAAATATATGCTCATTAACAAACAACAACAATGTTCACACATTCATCAAAAGAAAAAGATAAAAACATGATGAAACATTGCGCGCAATAACACGAGACCAGGAGTAAACAAGGCATTAGCCGGCTCCTCCAAAAAAATTGTTTGGGTCCACTTTAGTGATGTACTTTGTTAATTTTTTTTTTCTTAAACCATTCAGACCATTAATTAAATTAGCTGTACATATAGTTTTTAAGATGTATTAATAAACTTGCACCTCAAAAGTGTGGAGCCTTCAATTTATTCAATTTAGGAATTTAAGAAACCCATAGAAAAGATAGAACTCGTTGCCATGGTAACAAAATAAAAATATTTTAAATTCCTAGGTTATTGAGATTATATAGAGATAAATTTGATTTAAAATAAAGTGTGAAAGCCCTGGTGCAGAGCTAGAGGTCTGGCTTCACGTGCCAAAGGTCAGTGGTTCGCTTCCCGTCCTGAGCAACAAAAGTTTATTTATATTATGGCTACCAATTAATATAAATAAATAAGGACGGGCCAATTAATATAAATAAATGGCCTCCAATGCCGAAAAAGACTTAAAAAAAAAAAGTGTGAAGAAAAAGGGGATTATTAAATGGTGTCATTATTAATATTGTATAAAAAAAAGTAAAAAAAATTTGGTGTCACTAAACACACATCACAAAACTTTCTAAATAATCGATTTCTATTAAAATTGTTAAAAGGAATTTTGAGAAAATCTGAAAAAAAAAAAAACTAAAAAAGTACGTCAATAAAGTACTAATATCCAATGAGCAATTTTGGGGATAGTGACAAGGGGACCTAGCTCAAAATTTCGTAAGTTTTTTCGTTTTTGAGAAATCATGTTAACACACGCGCACACATGGACAGACAGATCATTTTTTAGATACTCTCAAAACTATATTTTATTGAAATCTCTACTCGTATTTTTGTAATTGCAATATTTTCTCGCTATATATTTCATATAGAGGTAAGAGAAAGTAAACAATATTGTAGATTTTAATTTAGCGAATTGAAGAGAATTTAATGTGGCAATTTTAAAAGAATAAAAAACCTGGTGTGATTAAACACACATCATACAACTTTCTTTTACCTAAAAGGAAAGCTGAGACATGTGCTGTTACACCAGATTTTTTGCGTCGTTTAATGCCAATTTAATATCAACTACCTGGAGTCCGAGCGTCGTTCGGGTTTCTTTAAGATAATAATAGAGAGCTTTCGAAGGTAGGACCTTTGCAATTAGGCATAAGACCTGACGAAAAAGTCAATCGTAAAAATTAGGCTCCACTAAACAGTCACACTAAATAGATTTACCCAAAGATGAGACCTAGCGCAAACTAAATGACCTCAGAGACTTAAAAAAACTACATAAATACAAAATTAGTTCATTAATTAATAGTAGAGTTAATTAATTTAGAGTAAGAAAAAGAACTTCCGCCGTTTACCAGAACAATGGCAAAAGACTATATTAGTAAAGTGGGTCCAAACAATTTTGGGGCGGATAATACATTTCAAAGATCTAACAAATAATTGTTTTCTGAATTTTAATTATAAGGCAGACCATATTCGAGACCAATTTTTTAGAGTCAGAGGACCTCAAAACGAGTATTTCCATTGAAATTTCGACATCGATTTTTTTTGCGATCGTAATACTTTCTCATTATATATTACATGTATAAGTAAGAGAAATTAAAAATAGAGGAATACAAGTGGCTTGTTCTAAATAAAATATTAATTACAGAGTATTTAGAGATTTTTAGAATTCTATTTTCTGAAAATATTCTCTCTTTATACCATTCAGCTGGGAAAATAAAATGAAATGAAATTTTCTCCTAAATCCTCAAATGGGGAAAAAACCAAGAAAATTTTAATACACAGAGTGGTCAATTTCTTTCTCATTAAATTAAATTTCATAAATAGTTTGAAAAAAAAAACACTATGCATATGGGATTTTGACCATAAATCTATGCTATTCTATAATATATTAATCAAAACATATATTTATTTGCTTTATGACTTCATTATGAATTTATAAATAGTATAATACATATAAAACTATTATTTATTATGATAACTCACCATCCGAAAAATGTTTGTACGCTTTGCTAGGAATCGAGCCTTTAACCTTTATATAGCTATGAGATATTCTATGCTCTCCGTTTTGTAAGCTCAGTGACTCTTCAAATAGACATACAAAATTTATACCAGTTTCATGCTTCCTCCGCCACTAATATGTGTGGCGTTTTCGTGTGCGTGGGCTTCCTTGTTCATGCAAGATTAAAACTAAATACTCTGAATTTTTATTAATACTTTTCTCTTCATATTCTCGTCTTACAATCTTCAAAAATTATCTTTAAAAATTTTTTTAATAAATTATTGATTTTAAACCTATTTTTTAAGATGTTTTATCGGGTGGATAAAATCTTTTTGGTTTTCTGGAAGATGGGCAAATCAAATGACTTCTTTAATGGATTGTTCGATTCATTGCTCCAGAGCTGTTTTCGAGAAGTACATTTGTTAAATATTCCTAGAAATTAACAAATGATCAGCTCTAGAGAATCTCTGGAGCAATTTATCAAATCATTTGGGTAGTCTACGTTCAAACACGTACTAATTTCTACAACTCATGGTATTTATTGGCTGGATGTTATTTTACAGACAACAAATGTTTGAACATATGCCATGTATTTGAGAATTCAAATTAAAAATGGGAATTTATCTTAGCTAATTTAAAATTGAACCACTAAACCGACCACCTCCTACACCTGATAGCCAATTAGTTACTAAGAAAAATTATTTCATATATATGAAAAGTAGCTAGCTTTCCTTGTTTAATTTTCGTTTGCTCCCATATAAAATTTTTGATTTTTATTTGCTCTCTTATTTACACATGAAATTCTCTTTTTTCTGCGTTCTCATCCATTAATTGCGCAATATATTTTTATTAATTATAATTATTCTCGTTTTACACATTGGAACTATTTTTTTCTTTTGCTACTTCTTTAAATAGTGTAGTAAATTAAGAATTAAATGATCAAACATTTGTTAAAGAATCAATCATAATTTAGATTACACTTAGATATTTACATAACTCTATTAATTGTGATTTTATCGAATTTATAACCATAATGTCGTTATTAGGTATGAAAAAAACATTTTGTTAATTTCTTTTTTATTTGTTAAAGGAATTTTCTTTTTAGAAATTTAGAAATTTAAAACTCTAGTATTATTCAATTCACAAAGAAAATTTTAAAAAATATAATATTATATTAATAACAAATATGACATTATAGAAGTTTATCGTGTTAGTGGAAAAAAAATCTAGTGTGAACTTTCTCTTACCCAAGGTAAAGAAAGCTGAGTGAAGTGCGTCGCCCCCCTGGATTGTTTTCTAATTCATCTCTTAAAAGAAGAGATGTTGCTCCCGAACAACGACAAAAAGACTACATCAGTAAAGAGTGTCCCAGACAATTTTGAGACGGACAAGGATTAATCCATTTCAAAGATCATTTAATAAATAATTGATATATGAATTTTAATCAAAATTGTTAGAGCGAATTTTGAGAAAATCGAAAAAAAAATTAAAAAATTACATCAGTAAAGTACAAGTACACTTTGACCGATTTTATTCAAAAGCTTCGAGGTGCATCCCAGGAGGGTTCCCAGTTTATATATAAAATATCATCCTCGCCAGTTTTTTCGTTTTTGAGATATCTTGTTCACAAAAAGACAGATCATTTTGTGACGCCAATTTTTTTAGACTCTCTCAAAACGTGTATTTCTGTTGAAACCCTAACATCGATTTTTTTTGCGATCTCAAAATATATTTTATAAAACCTGCTGAATATAATATCACTATTTATTGTTATGAATTAATTAAGTTTTAAAATGATCTATAGGCACAATTTTTTAAATAATTTAAAATAAAGAAAAATAGCATACTAATAGTAAAATCGATTTAGAGAATCATCTAAACAAGGGGGATGGGAGGATTGGAAGGGGGAACCGCCCTCTAAGGGATATTTTTCTCTATACTCAGAAACACACCATTAAGAAATGAATTTCAGGTATGGCTCTGAATAAAAATCTAAATGGATAAATTATGCTTAAACAAGCTCGAACGTTCGTTGACTAATAAAATAATAATAATTGCTTAAATATCAAATTGGAGCATCTGATTGTTTTTCGTTTTGAGATATGTTGTTTATGTAAATAGACATGCACACATATACACTATTTTACGAAAAAGGAGTATTAAAAACTCATATATACATATATTAATGTATAGGTAAGAAGAAATTATTAGTTAATAATGTGTAAATAAGAGAAAAGGGAACTTCTATTTGAATCAAATGGAGATAAAAAAAATTTTTAGCCTTCGTTAACCATATCCTCGGGGAATATTATTTGATAGCAACAACCCTATCGAGTATGCAAGTCAAGTCATGTTGATTTTTAGCTGATGTTGTATTTTCATTAATTGAAATTAATAAAAAACAGATTAAATAAAATTTCTCTATGAAGACATATGTTTATTATCATAGACCCAATTTTTTTTTTAGAATAAATCAGCTCCCAATCATCGCATTGTTATGAAAATTGGTCCCAGGCTGAAGAAAAATGTCTTAATTATTATCACAGAGTTTCAACAGATTTGGTCCAACGGATGTTGGTAGAAAATCGTGATGCGTGATATATATCGGGGCCTTGTTTTTACCTCCCCCCTTGCGGTCCGATTCGTTCAAATTTTTCTTAGGGATTCTTAAGGCGAGAGATATAAGTCAAAGTGAAAGCCACACTCATATACACAAGATTTTTTTTTAATTATGTGGGTTAATTATGGATCATAAGAGTTTCCCCTTTTATACTATAATAACAATCTTTCACTCTAAATCCAGAAAGCAAAAATAAGTAAACAGCTAAAATTGCATTATACGAGTAATAACTCAGATAAAATAGAAAATATTTTATTTGAATCAATATTTTTATTTTATACAATAGAAAAAAAGAAAATAACTCACTCAATTCTTAAAATATAAATTTTTCTTAGGGATTCTTAAGGCGAGAGATATAAGTCAAAGTGAAAGCCACACTCATATACACAAGATTTTTTTTTAATTATGTGGGTTAATTATGGATCATAAGAGTTTCCCCTTTTATACTATAATAACAATCTTTCACTCTAAATCCAGAAAGCAAAAATAAGTAAACAGCTAAAATTGCATTATACGAGTAATAACTCAGATAAAATAGAAAATATTTTATTTGAATCAATATTTTTATTTTATACAATAGAAAAAAAGAAAATAACTCACTCAATTCTTAAAATATAATTATTGAAAAAATAATTTAGAGATAGAGACTAAATGATTAATAAACTTTTGAAATGAAAAAGTTTATTAATGAGTTCTAATTACTCTGCTACTAAATAATGTAATAAAGATGTATATTTATATTGTGGATGTAACGGTGTATAGAGCATGTATACGATATATGGCAATTCACATGTATATGAAATGCATCAATAACCGAATAAACAATTTGAATATTCACTGACAAGATTTTGGGCTCTTAAAACTAATAAATTTTAAATATCTATAATATTATTATATATTTTGTAAAGTGAGTATATTATATATATTAAGAAGAGAAAAAGAGCAGAATAATGCAAAAATAAACAAGTCAAATTGCAATCGAGATTAATTCTTTTTATATTTCCCTTTGGGGTTGTAATAAAGGGGGTAACAAAGGATATATAAAACAAATAAACCCCAATGGGTTTTTATTTAATTATTTTTAACTTTTATTCATTAGCCTGAAGATGGAACAATTAAAGACCGAAAGGTCAGTCTAGATATTAAATACTTGCCACTTGCTCTCTTTAGATCAAAAAAGGTTTTTGATGTCAAAATATTTCTTGTATTTTATGGATAATAATAAATAATATAATTACTAAACATAAGAATATTAAAATTAATTAAGAGTTAAAAATTGACTTAAATAATAATATAATGATTTATGATCATTTAAAAGGCTTATTTTTTATTTCTCTCTAATATTTTTAATATTCAAATATTTAGTAAATAGATAAATATAAGGCAAGATTTATAGAAATACTTACAAAAGAAGATTTAGGCGGGAAATGCTGCAGAGGGGCTGCGCGGAAAAGATGTGATTAGGAGGCCTTCTCAAGGCTCACTGAGGACAAAGGAGCTGAGACTCGCGGTCTTGGGCTTTGGCAAGGGGGCGGCCAAAGCAAGTTCCAACCTGAATGAGAGTATAAGGAATGTATGTGAAATAAATAATAAAATTAATTTCTTACTAAAATAAAGAGAAGTAGATAATTATTAGAAGCTTGAAAAAAGAGAAAAATTTTTTAACGGGCCTTCTCTGGAGTATGGCAGAACGAAAGTGCCTTGGTGGTTTATAAAAGAGGGGGGAGGAGAGAGCTAATGACGATTTATCAAAGCTTCAAATTGAACATATTTTTTTCTCGCGCTTGTATCTCCTAGCAATATTTTTGCTCTCTTCGCTTAATGAATTATTAATATTTAGAAAATAAATTCGAATTTTAGTAATTTGCCGATTGTTTTTTTATTAATTGTGAAATGTAGGATTGGTATAAAATAGAGATGTCAATTAGACTGAGAAGTTAAAGTCGGGTCGTCTTAAGACCACCTGATGTGTTATGTAAAAATAATAATCGCGAAACGCAGCACTGTCGTAAAATGTGAAAAGGTAAATTATAGGAGACAATAAGCCAGACACAAGAACAGAGCTATGGGCCCGCTTCAACTTTCATTTGTATCTATAATCTTCTATTTCGATACCTCTTTCCGAGGAAATGTCAAAAGAAAGATTAATATCTATTTTTAGAATCATATTATCTGCGAGGCCCGCTTCTATTTCAAAAAGTTACGTAGCGGGTATAAGATTGTAGTCGGACTGTTCCCCTCCTCTTAGAGGAATCGTTACTTGCTATAAACAGACATTTGCCATTTATATGCTGTATATAAATTAAATATATATAAGCAAAGAGATCCTAACTAAACCAAGTGCCCAGGCTGGAGAGACCCAAAGGAAGTAAATATCAAAGCAACTCTCTTTTATATGTATAAAATATTTCTTCTCAGTTTTCAAAAATCTATATTTATAATAATAAGACCTATTTTTATTTAAAGATTTTTCTAGAGGGACAATCTTTATCATATGATCTAGATATATACCGGGGATGAGTGAGTTTTTTGCTGATGTGGTCGAGCGCCCTGTCCGGAGCACACATGCTCTGGAAAAGCTGGAGATCCTCGGTTCGACTCCCGGGGGCTATGGGCCGCTTGATCCACGAGTAAAAATATACTCACGAAATAATTTTAAATAAACTATGACTAAGTCGGGCGCTACTAGGCATATATTGAATACTGATGTCTCATTCAAAAGAATAGAGGCCATGGGTAAAAATATGCCCACATTATAATTTTAAATTTCTATTTATATTACTGAACCCTTTCATATTGGCTACTTGGGAGCCAAGTCGCTTCTGTTGGGAACCAGTGCTCTAGCCAGTTGTTTCAATAAGGGTGTATGTATTTTCGTTTTCGGAGTCCTATTTAACAATGAATTAGGTTCACGTATAAATGGCTTCAATGTTTTTAATATTTAAAAAAAAACTCATTAGAAGAGATTAGTTCAATCTACTAGTAAAACAAACTTCTAGTCTTTCTTTGTTCCCATGACTGCCGCATTATATTCAAAACTCATAATTTCCTTCAACCAAATTTAACTTTAGCAAACAACAAACTTCTTAAATCTCCTTTTTGATTTTCCACACTCTCTCTTATTCTTGCTCTTCCTGGTTACATGTGGTCACTGGTCTTTTTGCTCTTGTTCATCCATTTTTAGTGATAAAGAATTTCCTGTCTTTTGGGTGTTTATAAAAATTATTAAATAATAATGAATAATAAGAGAAAAGGGGAACTTCTATTTTAATTGAATGGAGATATAAAAATAATCTTTCGCCTGGGATGCAATTTGAACGAAAGTAAAAATAATATAGCCAAGTTTAAAAAATTGAATTAGATAAGAAAATAAAAAATATATTTGAATGAATAATTTCATTTTATAGAAAAAAAAAAATAATTCTTTCAATTCTCAAAAAATTAAATTAAAAAAATAACTAAGTAATTAATGAATTATAAAACAAATGAGTTCTAATTAGCATCTAGAAATAAAGCACTGAAGATGATTATATCTATATTGAATATAAAAGGAAACCACGTTGCAAAAGATCGAATAAGACAGTGTCATTGGAACTAATAAATTTTCAATATAGTACTAACATATTGATATTTTTTTTATAAGTGGATCATATTATAGACACAGTCATGATTATACATATATACTGCTAACATTTTGGTTCCAATTTTCAAAATGGTGTTATGATTAGTAATTATGTAAATGGTCTAACGGGAATCGAAACATTAGCAGTGAATAATAATAATAATAATAATATATAATATCAAGAGAAATAACCATTGTATTCCCATAATAATATAATATATAATATAATCTTGTAGAAAAAATAGTAATCGATATCAATATCAATAATACCTCAACTTTGATAAAGACGAAAACGTTAACTTAATTTTCAATTAAAAAAGGGTCGTGTCTCTTTTTCTCACCATTACTTTTGTTAATTTGTTATTTCAAATATTCAAAGTTTTTTAGGGTAAAAGTCAATCTTATTGTGTATTTTTTGGATAATAAATAATATATTGTACTAAATATTAGAATATTTCAAAAATAAAGAATGAGCAAAGAGAATTTTATTCTATTTATGAATTCAACATTTAAAACAAGTTTATTTATTAATTATTTGAAATATTTTTATATTTGAATGTTAGTAAACTTAAATAAATATACATAAGATAAATTATAGATACTTACAAGAGCTGCTGGATTTAGGCGGGAAATGCTGCAGAGGAGCTGCGCAGAAATGATGTGATATTGATCCCTTCTCAAGGCTCACTGAAGACACAGGAGCTGAGTCTCGACAAACTGGGCTTGGGCAAGAGGGCGTCCCGACAAGTTCCAACCTGAACGAGAGGAAAGGAAATGATGAGAAAAACATAATAAAACTGATTTTATTATATAACAGAAGATGATTAAAAAGTCTGAAAAAGAGAATAAAATTTTTATTATTATTTTATTATAAAAGAGAAAAGGTTTAAGGATAATGAGATTTGTTTGAGGCTTCATATTGATACATCGGGCTGGAAGTTTAATTGCATCTCCCAGTAAATGTTTTTTGCTCACTAACTGATTAATTAATGGAGTGAGGGTAAAAAAACTAGATATTATTTAGACACAAAAAAAATGATACAGAAAATAATAATTGCGAAACATAGTGATGATACAAAATGTAAATGTTATATAGAATAACATGTCAGCCTGCCCTGACCTTTGAGGAAAATAAAGAGACCATCACAGAAAAGAAGATATAATAAAATAAATAATAATAATAATAATAATAATAATAATAATAAAGTTTTGGTATAGTATAGTAGTTTTAGTCCGAGTATTCAAGCAACAGGCTGTGAGACGAGCCGGCTTGATTTTCCTCATTCAAATATCAAAACAAATTTAAATTTTAAAAAAAGAGAAAAGAAACCAAATATTTTTCTAGATACGTTCCAGTGAAGAGAATTGAAAAGCAACTGGCTTTAATTTTGCTCTAAGTTTTCTGATAGA
The DNA here is from genome assembly GCA_010014785.2 of Anisolabis maritima. Lineage (NCBI taxonomy): Eukaryota > Metazoa > Arthropoda > Insecta > Dermaptera > Anisolabididae > Anisolabis > Anisolabis maritima. Next base: position 14,115 of record JAAAKE020123694.1, read on the forward strand.
TAAAAAGTAAATAAAATTAATAAAATATATCTCATTTTCTTTCCTTATGTTAATATGATGAATCTAAAAACATTCTGAGATCAAAAAAATAATTTATTTAATTTTTTATTTTCCTATAATACCCGAAAAGGGTGGATGTGCAAAATTATTACATAATTATTATGTATATAAAAATTTCACTCAAAAAATATAATTATATTTAAACATTTTAAATTTGCAAATTTATAAGGTCTTAGTTGCCATTGGACTAAAAATGAAAACAAAAAACTTAAAAAAATTTTTTTATTATTAAGAAAATTCAATTAAATACAAAAATTAATAATAATAAAAAAAGAAACAGAATTAAACAATTAATTTATATGTAGCTTGTTCGGTGGTGGTTTGATGACATATTTTATTTATTATGCAATCGTTTTACTCGTCGACTGATTAGATATAAAGAAATTTTTTCATTTAGTAGAAGGTTTGAAATGATTTTGACTATTGTTCCTCTACCTTAAGTGGAATATATTGGGTGGATTTCCAAATGGTACTTCTACTAAATGAAAAAATTTCTTTATATCTAATCAGTCGACGAGTAAAACGATTGCATACTAAATAAAATATGTCATCAAACAAATGAAAACATTTTCATTTATAATACATGATTTTCTTAATAGTCAATAAGTGACTGAAGATGGATTAATAAATTTTGTCCCAAATATCTCCTTTCGGTTTTTGGCATCTTTTTTTTCCTGCAGTCTGCCTTCTTATTCCTTTATTTTTTGAAAAGATAAAATAAGACATTTGAATTTTAACTGAGAATCTCTAAAAGGAAGCAGCGAGGAGAAATTATATAAAAAAAGATTCTTCTATTTAATTTTTTTAATCGAGCGCAGTCGCACCCTTTCTCAGGACAATTAACCGTTAATATAGATGGTAAGTATTTTAATGACCATAAAAATTATATTACAATAATATAAAAGAAATGTATAAAATTAGCAATTTTGCAATATAATTTTTATGGTCATTAAAATACTTACCATCTA
>JAAAKE020123705.1:0-15142 GCA_010014785.2 Anisolabis maritima
TAGAAAAACTTGAGATTTGACCCCCAGGGAACCTCGTCCCAAAAATAGCAAAAAATCGCTTTTTTTTATAACTATTATTAATTTTTCTATTACTATTTTTATTACCGAATTACAAATGACTCTTGGGAATTTGGAATGAGAAATAAACAGTGGCTTTAATTTGAAATCCCCAATAGCATTGGATGCCATGCAAAAGAAAATCGCGCTAAAAGGAATCAATGAGAAATTTTTTTAAAGTTCAAAAAATCAGCATAAAGAAGTGTCTTCATGTGATATGAAAATGAAAGCTCAAAGGCAAGGCCTAGCACATCAGTGGCCGTGGAATTGCGGTATTGTAAGATCAGTGCAATGCACCCTCTCCACTCAGGGCCGGTACTGGTTACGCCTATTTCAAGTAGCTGCGCGTTTGTAATCATAGAAGGCTGGGTGTTTCTCATCCATCAGGAAAAAAACGGGCCGGGTCTATGCATCAGTTGTCACGCTTATAAACGAAAACGTTAATTAAATTATTAATATTTATTAATTACGTTAGAATATAAAATTTCGAAATTTTTAAAATTAATTGAATCGTCGCCTTTAAGGAAACCACGCTATTGATTCTTGCTTTATTCTTTGGATTCCCCCCCCCCCCTCTCGTTCATTTTCACTCCCTTAATGCCCCTAAATAAAGGGATCAGATTGTCTCTCTTCTTTCCCCTCCTCCTTTTTTCCTAACCCCTAGCCTGTTGTTAAAAACAAATTTCATTTTTAAAAAAAAAAAAAAAAAAACAGGGGGGGGGGAGGAAAGAAAAAAATCACATTTCATTTAATTTTATTACATATTTATGCAAAAATAAAATAATCTTTCCCTTAAATTTTTTGACACGAGTGCATCGATGTTTTCCGATAAAGGGCTTTAAAAAAAAAATGGGGTGCGAGTGGTGGGGAGCAAAGAAAAATTCAACCCTTTTTTTCGTTCTTTTTCTTTGTTAGAGGGTGTTTCCCAAGTAATCTTATCAAAGCCTTAATAAATCACCCGATTCTTTGCCTTGGCGCTCCGAATTCAATTTCCCTCCCGGCGAAAAAGGAATGATGGGAGGGAAATTTTGTATCCCTTGTACGGGAATGGCGTGAGCCTATATCATTTTCATGACCGGAACTCTCGAATAGGTTCAATGAATTCAAATACTTTTGTCTATTTAAGTCAATTTAGATATTAAATTTCAATAAAAACAAAAGTTTAATTGATCAATTGATAAAAGCAGAAAAACAAATATTTAATTAATCTGCCAAAGCAGAAGAGAATTTAAACAAGGAAAAGACATTGCTATTCAAAGACAAACTGGGTCCCAAAACAGAAAAAAAAAATAATTAAAATTTGAGAAGGATAACATGAAAATAAATCGGAGCTAGTGAGGAGTTTTTCTAAATATATTAACATTTAAACTTTTATATATCGATCGGTTTTTTGACTCGTTTCACTGAAATGATTTTTTGGGAAAATGATTCAGGTAAAATACCACTTCCGGTTAGTTTCTTTTAAGTTCCTAACCAGGGGTGTACAAGCCCATGGGGTGTGAGACGCCTCTTCACTCTAAGATGCTGATCAAGAAATATTGCGTTTAGTTAATTCCTTATAGCATTTATATTCAATAATTTAGAACAAGTTGTTAATAAAATAATGATATAGTCGAGTGAATTCAATATTTACACGAGGATGAACATCACAGACAAGAGCAGGAAAGGCTGATGGGAGCTGATGAGGGAATACATTCATTCAATCTTTCGACCAAGTCATCATCAGAGCATGATAAATTTATATATATATATCATTATAACTTAACTCAAGGAGGGAGGCCTGATTGATATTTTTATAATATTCTATAAAATCTTCAATTTTTTGTTCATTCGGTATATTAATTCATATATACTTAATTCATATTGTACTTTCTTTCGCTATAAAACTAATTCTGTAGGTAATTTTAATTTTAATAAATAAAAATTTCCAATATATAGCAATATACGTATATAGCGTATCAACACTATCATAAAAATAAAATTTCATTATATAAATATTTGCATTCCTTCTAATTTTCATGAAGTCTTCTGGTTGACCTTAAAAGCCAAAGTTCATTCGATTCCCAGGAACTCGGAAAAATTTATTTAAGTCAATTGAATACCAATTAATGTAAATAAATATGCCTGGATAATGGTATACTAAGTAATAAAGTTAAAATAAAAAATTGTTTTTTTTTTCCTTCACGTTAAAAAAAATTTGAAGCGGATGTGGAAACAAATTTTGGAAACTCAAAGAGTGAAAAGATTAAGAATCACTTAAAAAATTCCATCCTCTAAAAATAATAACAAAATTTTAATAATTATATGAAAGATAGATCAAAATATTGCACCCAAATTTTTTTTTATTACCTTCTAAGAAATTTATGGAAATTAGAATTTTCAAAATTAATTTCTTCTCTTTCATATTGGATTTTGGAACGAAATTTTGTAAATGTCTATAAAATATGATGTCAAATTTTATAAGAAAACAAGAATAATTTAAGATATCGGGCTCCTTTCTCCGAGATAAATATCCTTGGGCTATATCGTATTGTATTTTAGTAACAAGTTTTATGCCCTAGCCGACGTAATTATAATATTCTTTAGTAAGAGAAAACAGATTCCAAGAGTTAAAAAAAAAAAATGGGAATTTTACTTTTGATTAAAAAAAAAAACATTTTTCTCCAAAAATAGAATTTTTTATGTAAATATTTTTTTTTTTACTCCTTATCTCTACTTCCGAATAGATTGCGTGTTATCATCTCATGTTTCCCACTTAAGAGTGAGAAAGAAAGAAAAGAGACTCTGAGTTCGAATCACGGTCAGGTCATAAAAGTTTATATGCTTAATCCATTAATGGCTTGAAAATATATCAACACGGAATAATAATAATAAATTAATTTTTATTTATACTAGAACAAGTAGAGTACAGTTATTTAAAAGTAAAAAGGAGAGAGAAACGTGATAAGAAATCAAAAGTCAAGAATAAATTTAATTTAATAATATAACAAGGGGATATTTTTCGAAATAAGGGAGAAACTAAATTTAAGTGGAGGGGCAAAAGATGTCCTCGTATTAAAATAAAAAATGAAACAAGAGCCTCATTTGGGGATTTAAGAGTCCTTACTAACAAAATATTAAAATGACAACCTGGACAATATATGAGTTTTTTTCGGCATTAGAATCCATCCTTATTTATTTTTATTAATTGGTAACCAATATAATATAAATATATTTTCACCACTCAGTCAGGAAGCGGACCTTTGGAACGTGAACTTCTGCACTAAAGGGCAGGGCTCTTGAAGCCACTTGTTGTAACTTAGACCTTAATAATTCATAAAAAAATTTGATTTATTTATTTATTTAATGAATGAAAAGAATTAATATTTTAATCCGCGCCCACAAACAATAAATTATTTCTACGTCTTGATAACAATCAATTTAATTAAACTTGGTTTTGTATTTTATTTAGCCTATTATTTATACTTTAAAGATTTTATAATAAATAATAAATTAAATACATCGTATATTTGGTTTATGAAATCTCAGGCGGTCGTCCATCAAGCGAGAACCGGGGTTCGATTCCCGACTGAATCTTTTTTTTTTTAATTTGAGTTAAAAAATAGAAAAATAATCAAAAGGAAAAGAATAGCAATCTTTTAATTATATTTTTAGTAGAGAAAAAAAAAGGACGGAAGTATTTGAAAATAATTTAATTTTTCAAAATATTGTTTAGAGTGCAGTCCTCTTTTGGATCTAAAGAAAATTTTATTTAAAAAATAACACAATCGGCGTCCGGGAATTATTAGTATTAAAAAAAAAAAATGGAATTTTAACCATAATTTATTAACACCAAGTTTATGAATTTATTAAAGTATCTTTAAAATTTGGAATCGATAGGTTTATCCGTTTTCTCGCTAGAACGGCTACAAACATATAAGGAGGGTTTAAAAATATCGAAGCATTGACCTTAAAAAAAAGATATAATCCACCCTCTCTCACTCGTTCGCATTTTTTTTTTTTTTTTTTGGTAAGCTATTGACGATTGTTAAATCCAAACCCGCTGTAAATTCGTCAAAATAAATAATAATATCACCAACAAACAAAATCAATCTTTGCATTTTAAGGCGTCGTTTCTCCTGTGTGGATGTGTTATCCAAGAAAGAGTGTCGTCGTCGCTTTGAGGATTACCATAAAAATGATATCCAACCCCCAAAGAGAAAGAAAGAAAGAAAGAATGAAAGAAAGAGGAATAAAAAAAAAAACTTGCGTGACCTGAGAAATGAAAAAAAAAAATATCCCGGACAAAAAAAAGATTCAATTTATAATCTGATTATATCCTGTTCGGAGAAAGCAAACTTGTGTTTGGCTCTCGCGAATTTTTCCCCCCGCCCCCTCTTGTTCACTCAAACCCCATGATAACAAAAAAATAATATCTATCCATTTGAAAGAGGACAAAAAGTTTTATATGAGTTAACATACACTCACACAGAAAAGTAAAGAATAATATGAAAAACCTTTGTCACCTGACACATATAAAGATCATTTACAAAAGCGCTATCTTCTCTCTCTCTCTTTCACTCTTCTCTATTCATTTAAATTATTATTTATTTAACTTTATAAGAATTAAAATTAATCTCATATCCTATCAAATTTTATTTTCATATATGAGTAAAATTATTATTTTTCAAATCAATCCTCAACTGACCTAATTCAAATCGATTCCAGCGTGAACGGTAGAAGAAATAACTCTCCTATCAAAATTTTAATAAATTTTTTTTGAAAGGATGACTGGTAGAGTGAAGCCCGAAGAATTCGACTTGACTCGAAATTTTTGTAGTGGATAAATGAGGGGATGTTTTTTACTTAAACAGTTAACCAATTTTATTTATTTGTTTGTTTTATCACAAATTCCTAGTAAAATATTTTAAGCTGTTGATTAATCGGTTTTATAATTTTAAAAATTAACCGGTTAATTAAAACAGGAAAGCCAAAAATGTGTCGAGTTCCCAGCTTCCCAAAAGCTCTGGTTAACAAAAAGGGGTGTCAATCTGTCCTAATATAAAAAATTTTATAAATAGAATATAAAAAAAAAGTGACTTGGACTAGGCACTGGTTCACACATATAACAGGCATATAACGTAGGACTAGATAATGCCTATTAATAATATCAGAAGGTATTTTTTATGGCAAAATCCCTGAACTTGAAGATGATCGTATAGCTGATAGAAACGTTGTTCTGGGGAAATAAATCTAGCTCCCACACGCTTTCATCTTTACTTACTTTAATATAAATCTTCTACTAACTACCTCACCTAAATAAAAAAAAAGATTCAATTCAATAAATATAAATAGTTATATAAAAGAAAAAAGTTGGTATAAACATAAGAGGTGCGTGGACTGCAGAGGGCGGGCTGCACACCTAATCGTTAAAACGATTAAATCAATGAATAAATAAGTGGGGAATATTCTTTAGTTGGAACATATAAATTTATGAAAATAAAATTTATCGAATTTTTTATCATAAAATAAAAAGGGTTAAGGGATTAACGTTCAATAACGTAGCACCTTTTTTTTTTTTTTTTTTTAATTAAAGATAAATGTAAATTTGAATCCGGATGAATCATGGCCCTTATCAATATTAGATCTCATCCCTTCCCCCCCCCCCACTCTAACCCTTTTTTGGGGCGTCTCATCTTCGTGGTCGCATAATTATGTGTCTGTGTGTCTGTGTTTTTTCATTCATAGATTGCACCCCCCCCCCTTGTATTTTCTCGCTTTTATCCTCTTGTTCAGAGGGTGATAATTCCGCCCTTAAACAACCCTCAGGGGGGAAATAAAATTATAATCTAAATTAATGGAGATAATCAATTTATTGTATCTGTGAATCATTTTTATTTAATTTTTTTTTTTTATTTAAACAAACAGCTGTTTTGTATTTTCAAAACACATCAAAGGAGATAAATGTATTTATATAATAATAAAATTTGTATGCAATTTTGTTTTCAATGTTTAATATTAAACTTATATTGAAAGAGATATATATAGCTACTGAACGCTGGTTATTTAAAAAAAAATTTAATAACATGATATAGAAAATTTATTTGCATTTGTTTTTTATTATATTGTTTATTTAATTCACTGGTGAATAATAGTATACTGGAAAATAAGAAAAGTAGAGTAGTTGTAGGTAAATTTAAATTTAATATCCACTTTAGAATCTAAAATAAAATATAAGGAAAATGAGGACAAAACCAAAGACTTCTTTCAAAATTTTAATACCATTTTAACGTTTCGGGGGCTTAGCGTCACCCATCATCAGGACAAAGTTGTTGTTACCTCCTTCAATCGTTAGTTTAGTATATATTTTAATTTATTGAATATTGTCTCTGACTACCCGACGAGCCACTATCAGAGTAAATTCATCATCATGACACGATACTCAATAGCCAATCAGTAGCCTGTCATGGCAAACAATTAGAATAATAATAATAATATTGTATAGATTAATTCATGTAAATATAAGTAATATTATGACTTTACGATAAATTTATATATCAATAATGTACAAAAACAAATTTCAAAAATTCGTTTTATCATTAAAAGTTCATATTTGTAAATTAAGCAAGAATTAATAGGAAATGTTCTATAAAAAATGAATAATTAAAATTTGATTTACTTGTTTATTTGTAAAGGGTATTTTTGGTTTGATTTATCTCGTATAAAAAGAAAATAATTATAGGCCTAAAGAATACAAATGTTTTTCATCTTGTTCATTTATTTTAATCTCTTCTTCCATTACTTACATTCTCTATCTCTTTCTATATATATATATAGAAAGAGAAAGAGAGAGGTGATGTTTTAATCAATTCAGGTCATTTGAATAATTGGTGCAAAGAGCATCGCGAGCACTTACTCTCCAAAAAGACAGACAGACAGGGTGTAAGGGCAAAGGCTGTCTATGTAGGGATGAGGGCGAGGGTAAGGGTGGATCGGTGGATGGGTAATCCTGCCTTTGGCCGATGAATCTTGTTAGCACTCTGTCTGCTCTTCCCCAAACGGGCAGAATGCCAAATGTCACTCTCCGCTGCCACTCGGGGGTATAAATAAAGGTAGACAGCCTTAGGGACAGGGACACTACGCTACGATATATTGTCATGTAAAATAACGCCTTACTCTCAAAAAGAATAAAAAAAAAAATGTGTTGTGAATTTTTATATAAAAGCAATAGCGAAATTTCCGATTTATTGGGGAATTGAGAATTTTATCTCTATGGCTTCATTTCAGTTCAAGATGGACATTAAACTTCCTTGAGTTAAAGATTATAGGATAGATCTAGCAAAATATAAGAAAAGAGATGAAGAGAGAAAGGTGCAAAAGGTCTACCAAATATTCAAGGTCAGATGACGTAATAGACCGGTGAGTTCTTTCACTATTTCAGCTTGAAGTTGGCGGTGAAATTTGAATAATTTGGGACCTCAACCCAGCAAAGTGGGCATTTGGACTTTGCAGCAACGGTATTGGGTCCTTAACGTTCCGCCAACCTCCCTTCGATGATCAAATACCCGCTTTGCTTTGTGAGGACTATACCGCGATGTATCATTCGTTTCATTTGCGCGGAATCTCTCTATTTTGGAATCCCTTTCATAAAAGTAGCCTAATTAAAAAAATAAATAACTAATTTTTTAATTTATTTGCTTTTCATTTGTTGTTGAAAATGATTAAGTTATAGGGAAAAAAAAAATTGAAATTGAATAAATAGATATATAAATAAATAAATAAAATAGCCCCCCTTTGAACAATTTGAAAAGATGAAATGTGAATGAGAAGGAGGGAGGCCCAAAAATGAGAATGAAAAAAAATGGAAAGAGGAATAAAAATGAAAACGAAATTGAGCGGAGATAAAAAAAAAAGAGAGGAGAGGAGAGAGAAAATACGCTGAGACGAAGGAACAGGTCCAGGGTGGCAAAAAAGTAGAGAGATAAAGCTCATAAAAGAAAGCAGGGGAGAAGCCATAAAATAAAATGAAACGATACAAGGCAGAGAATTGTGTGTGTATGGATGGGAAGGGGGGGTAGGGGGCGGAGAGTGAAGCAGATCATAATGGCGTCCAGAGCCTAAAATGAGATCAACTCTCTCTCTCTCAAGAATGATTAAACTATTGTATTATAGTATATTTCTTCTCCTTTCATATACATAGAGAGAGGGTTCTATTCTCTCTTTAAAATTTATTTTTTACAAAACTAAATGATTATTTACATGAGCGTCTCCTCACTCATTCATGAAAGTCATAAGAAGCAACGAAACATCAAAAAGTCAGTAAAATAAATAGGAATAGAAAACCTAGTTTTTTTCTATTTTTTTTTTATTAGTTATCAATCGATTTACTGCCATCCACTTCCTGTACTTGCCACAAAAGTTAAAAAGAACAAAGAAATATTTTTTTACATATATTATATACTCAGTGGCGGACCCTCTACCCTCCAAATATTATTATTGATTTTATTGATTTGTGATTGGCACAGGAGGGACCTGAAGAAACCGAAACGTTGTGTTAAAAAATTATAAATAATCCCATTTCGATATATGAAGGCGTTTTTTTTAACTAATGTTTATATTAATTTTGGAAAATGGAACTACGTATTTAATTATTTATTTATTTATTTATTTATTTGATGGGACAAAAACAAATAACTGGTGTGTTTTATTGAATAATTAAGTAGACATTTCATTATTAATTTGGTAAAAGTTTTGGAAAAATACTCGAGATTAGGACTAAAGAGATAAATAAATAATCAATGTAATTATTTGTTTTTTATTTAATTATTAATTACCCATTAGGTATTTTATTTATTATTTATTATATAATAATAGGGATCAAATAAATAGATGTGAAATGTCATTAAATTGTCTCTAAGGTATTAAAATATTAATGCACTAAATTTTTTTTGTTTTTGAAAATTAAATTATTTTTTTATTAATGAAGGAGAATTTCATAATCTGCCAAGAGGTAGAGCTCTGCTTCATGATCTGAGGGTCAGTGATATGCTTCCTATCCCAATAAAATTATATTGACTACCAATTAATTTAAATAAATATGGACACACCAGGTATATCAAAGAATCAGAAGAAAATTAAAAAATTATTATATAACCAGAAAATTTGCTTTGCCGCTAAATTAACAAAAAAAAAATTTATCGTGTTTTTTTTTTGCACATTAAAAGATTTTCAAATTTAAAGGAATTCATTAAATAATTTTTGCAAAAGAGCAAAATTTCAAACTTGAAGTTCTTAGAAGTGTCCTGTAATATTTGATTAGTAATATGAAAAAAAAAACTTCAATATTGATTTTAAAAAAATAGTGAGAAAACACGAGAAAAAAGTTCACTATCATATATAGAAAACGAACATTTCTTTTGTTTTTGTGTCAAATATACCTCTATTAAAATTATATTATTTTAAATATATATAAAATTTCCCCCACAAAAAAAAAAAAGGAAAATAAAACTGTAGTTAAGTAATTTATTTATTTTTTTAGCTAGTTAACAAGTATTTAAATAGTGCCATAAAGTGCAATTTGAATGTCTATAAATATCCTACCTTAAATGGAGTAGAGAACAAACTTAAGAACAAGATCAGCCAAGATACTCACCTGAAACAAAGAAAAAAAGAAAAATTAGAAATGTGAGGGGCAAAGTCAAAATTTAAAAAAATTTAATTTATATTCCTGCATTCGAAATTATTCCTTATTATTGTATAAACTTATTTATTTTTTTATTTATTTCAATTGTCCTATGCTCATTCCGACAAATAGACATATTTGCAATATATTACAAGATGATTATTCAAAATATTACTTTTTTTTAAGAGTTTATAAAAATATAATAATAATAAAAGTTCTATTTATGAACAAACCGGTTTGTAAAATAGTATAAAATTGTTTTTTTTTTTTTTTTTTTTTTTTTTTTTCGTTTTATATATAGTTGAAAAAATTAAAGAAAATTTTGGATGGAGCCTGAGTCAAAAGAGGAGAGGGGGGAGTTATATTTCAAAAATATTAACCTCGGATTTTTTTTTTTTAATATTATTTTAGTTTCATTTTACCTCAAAACAAATTAATTTAACTAAATAGCTTCAGACCCTCCCTTTTATTTTAACATTTACCTTAAAAAAAAAAAAATTAAATCCAAAATCATCAATCATTTTGGAAGTAAGTACTCGTAGCCAAAGAATAATAATTTTGTTCGATAAAGGTTTATTTATTATTTATTCAATAATTGACTAAATTATGTGTATTTTGCTCTGTTTTCTATTGATACGGTTTTCTAAGAACATGTAAATGGGGAGATATGTAATTAGTCATAGATAAAAAAAAAACTGGAGTTGTTGGTGGCCACATCAGTTGATTAAATAATTTATATATTCCTAGAGAAAATATTTTCAATTTCTCCCTCCTTTCGTCTATAAATCTCAGGTGATTACATTACAAGATTTAATTTGTTACAATCATAACTCACCCCTTGTTACTTCTTCTTCCCTCCTCTACCTGAAAAGAGGGATGGAACTCATTCCGCCCCTTTTCTCCTCCCTTTTTTTTTCACCTCTCCCCAAAACAACAAACAAACAACTAAAGCCCGAGATATACAAAATAGTTTCCATCCGCTCCTCCCCCCCTTAATATCATATGTTTTCCAAGGGTTGTTTGTTTGTTAATATTAATAATAATAATAATAATAATGCGAATTGTTATCAAAGTTTTATATTGCTCGGCTTTTAGATAAGAGAGATAATTAACAAACAAGACAGTCCTTATCAAAAGTTCAGTTTATTTATCATTTAACGTATTATACAGTGTAGTATCAGTATATATATTTATAGAATTAACTAAATAAAATAATTTAAGAGGAAGACAAAGTTTTAAATAAATAAATAAATATTTTTTTTTAATAAATAAACTCAATTATATTTATCTGCTAATATTATTTATAACGAGTTATCGACTTCCTATCCTGTATTATTATTTCATTCTTAATTTCGTATTATAATATTAGTATACGGCTAAATAAAATACTAATATCAATATTAGAGTAGGGTCATAGTTTCCTAGAAACAAAAGGCAAAAGTTTTCCTCGTCTTGATGATAATTTTAATGCACAAAGCATTCATTATTTACATGTCTATTCGCCAGTAGGAAACGGGCATATACTGGCATCCAAGTGGCGCAGATATATCTATTGACATGTAAACAGAGCTTTATGCATTACGCAGTGAAATTACCTATTAAATCGGCTTAAATCTCTTATTATAGGCGATTAATTATTACGTTGATTTTAACCGGGGATTAACCATACAATCAGCGAATTGTGACGTAGGAGCTGTTTTCAAAATGGATATATTTTTTAACACTTTTAAGTCTTCACACTTCACGCATCCAATATGTAGAAATTTCAAGTTTTATAAAATAAAATTTATATATTTTTTCTTAAATAAATAAAATTTCAAATTTTTTTTTTTTTTTTTTTACTTTCAAAAAATAATAAAATAAAAGATATCAATAGGGTTGGAGGGGAAAAAAAGAAAGTGAATTTTAAAAGATGAAATATCTCTCTCTCTCTCTCTAGACCAAAATGTTGAGGGATGAGGGATTTATTCACTTGATACACCCTTTAAGAATCTTTCTCTCTCTCTTCTACTCTTTTTTTTTTTTTATTTGACATTCGAGTTTTACGTGACTAAACTCAAGTCTTGCGACTTTAAATAAAAATATGAATTCAATTTTTTTTCCTTCTCTCATCTCTCTTCTTATTTAATCAAGAAATACACAAAATATATGATAATAATTATGTTTCCTAGCTAAGCTTCTATATTTTCTTTTGTGGAGTTCGAACCAAAAAAAAGCAAAACTTTTCTACGCTTCTTAAACAGCGCTAACTCTTAACGACTATACATGTCATGTTTATTTTTATTGCTATTTTTTATGTGATGTTGTTTATATATATATAAAAAAGAAAAAAAAAAGTCTAAGAGAATAAATAAAATTTCAGTTTCTGTATATGATGACGTAGAAGACTTATACCTAATTTGTTGAGAATAAATCCCCTCCCACTTTACGGATTCTTATGAAATTTATTCCAGGACTGGAGACAAACCTCTTAATTATTACCATCAAGTTTCAAAAGATTTAGTCCTGATGGGATGATGAGAAAATCGTTCTTTTTAATAAATATTGAACCTTTTTTACCTCAGGCGATTCACTCCAAATTTTAATGCTTTCTTAGGCTCCCCTAAGACGTATAAAATTTCATCCTTCTCCGATGAGTAGTTCCAGAGATATAAGCTAATAAAAAATAATTTTTGGTGTCCTTTTGATTGGAAAGTTAAAGAAGGGATAAATTTTTTATGATCATAATACTTTCCTCTTACTATTATAATATATAATAAAGTGGGAATGTAAAAATTACAATAAAAGGAATAAAGTTATTTATTATAATTAGCCTTCTCTCTCTCTCTCTCTCTCATTTGTCAATTGGCTTTATTTTTAGAGTAGTGAGTGGAGGGGGGGGGGGAGTGTCTTAATTGGTTAACTTGCAGCTCAAAGGACTGACCCAAAAGTCCTCTACTGCGCGTAGGTGGGATGAGAGATATCTAATATCTCCGCAAAGCAAACTCAATTAGCCCCGGGTATAATTTAATAGCAACACTGAAGAGAACAGGTGGTAATTCAATAAGGCTCTCTCCTCTCTTTCTCTCTCTCTCTCTCTCTCTTATGGAAAAGTTGAAACCATTCAGTTATATTCTAATAATAACAACAAATAACAATATTTAAATAAATTAACAAAATTATATTTTGTGCTTCAAGGAATATGTTGATCTTAATAAAATGTTAATTTATTAATTTATCGTATTATAAGGCAAAGTATTTGTATCTATTGATAAAATGAATGCTTGTATTTCTAGATGTTTAAAATTAGGCAGGTAGGTCGAGAAATAAATTTATTTTTTATAGGTAGGGTGGACAAAATTTATAAATAAATATTTTTAATGCCCCATTTAAATATTTTGAATAAATAGCTAAGAGATTTTCCAAATTGTATTTAGAGTTTTTGTTTTTTACTTTTATTGAAGACATGAGTAGTTGATGAACAATTACCATATACGCCTTTGTTTATTTTGCCCTTGTTTTTAAAGAATCGTTTTGGTTTTTATATATTCTTTCACGTATCTTGATTAAACAATTGAAATAGCAAAAATGGAACGCAAATAACGTGAGCAAATACGGTACTATTTTGTTAAAGTTAAGAATATTTTTTTTATAAATGTAATTTTGTTTTCTTTTTACTTTCTCTTAACAATATATATATGTGAAATATATAGTGAGAAAGTAATGCGATTGCAAAAAAATCGATGTCGAGATTTCTATTTGTAATTTTTCTGGAAATAAAATTATAAAATTCTTTATATATTTATATAGGCTAACAAAAGAAAAGAGAAAATTTTAAAAATTTGTGAGAGAAAGAAATTATAGAAAAGTGGAGACAGAGAGATACGCAATAATTCATCCTCTAGTTATCCACTCTTAATTATATCATTGAAATGACATTCTAATTTAAAAATTATTTATTTATTTATTTATTGGGCGTGTGTGTTTTAAAATAACCTGCTTAATAATATTAAAATTTAAATTTCTAAAGGTCAAGATTTAGTCGTTAAGAAGATAAAATAGAGATGCCTGATGACGTCATATTGGAAAGCATAATGGATGAGAGGGGCACTCCCCACCCTCACCCACACCCATCGCTTTTTTTAACCTTTGCCATTTCTGGCTCTCTAATATAATATATAAAAAAAAAAAGACATCTTTTAGCAATTATTGCCGTAAGGCAGCGATGCGAAAAATAAAAATGATACCAGACGAATTTATCAAAGAACGAAGAAAACACATGAAAAATGGATGGATATCTTCGCACCAACTCCACACCCTCCCCCCTCTTTTTGTCGTCTTCTTTTTAATACTCCACCTCTCCCTCTCTCCCTCTCACTCACTTTTTTCATTTTATTTTTATTTTATTTATATCAAACTCTTTCTTTTTCCCTTTTTGTTTGTTTATAAATCACACATCAATAATACATAAAAAAAAAAAATATTTATGTATAATAATATCTTACATTATTTTTTGATGATTTTTAAAACTACACGAGTTTCTTTATTAAAACAAATTAATTTAAAAATTTACATGAGTGAATTTTATAAAATTATTTTCACTCTTTTACCAGCCACATTATTCTAAATGATAAGCATTATCGTCAACAGGTGGCTCAAAAAAGAAAAAATATAACTATCAGTGGAGCATCCCTAAAAAGATGAGCTAAAATTTCTAATCGGTTTAATAAGAAACCGATGAGTGGGACAAACAAATTGTGGGTTCAAAAAATTGTAATCCTTCTTAGGCCAGTTAATCCGTTGCCAATGCAAATTGAAATTCGATTATTTCTCTCCCCTTTGGGGCAGAAGTTAGTTGATGTATTTCTATCCAATTTCTATATTTAGAAATAGAAAACCGAAATAAATTTCAACATTATATTATAGAATAAAATTAACGATTGGCCGATTCTATTTAAAATGTTCATATCAACTTATCTAGTGAATTTGTTCTCAACGGGAGCCAAATGGCTTCGAAAGTTGGGAAGGAAGTAGAAGACATAGCTGTTGGTTTAGGGATAATTCTCCTCTTCCCTCCCTCCTCCCCCCCTACAGTGCAGGTGCAAAAAATTAAAATAATTATTATTTTTAAATATATCTATAAAATGAATTAATTTTTCAACTAGGTTATCTTTATAAGGGATACTTCTACACTCCCCACTACTTCCCCAAAAATTTTCAAATTCCTGGCACCGGGCCGGTAGAAGAAAAAATATTGAATCGATATTAAATTTATATATTTTAAAAACAATATTAAATAACTCATGTCTATTTCAGATTACTATTTTACTATTTTAGTTTGCCTCTCCCCCCCCCCCAAAAAAAAAAAAAAAAAAAGGAATGATTATTTTTAATAAGAAAAAAAAAATTTAAAAAATTTGTAAAGAAAGGAATAAGGATAGGAAT
>JAAAKE020123716.1:1353-15141 GCA_010014785.2 Anisolabis maritima
CCTCCGAAACCGCCTTGAGCTCCGCCGCCGCTTCCGCTAGGATAACCGCCAGCACCGCCACCGAAACCGCCTTGACCACGAGAACCGCCTCCGAAACCGCCTTGAGCTCCGCCGCCGCTTCCGCTAGGATAACCGCCAGCACCGCCACCGAAACCGCCTTGACCTCCAGCGCCACCTCCACGTCCACCTCCGAATCCACCTGAGGCACCTCCGCCTCCAGAGTATCCTCCTCGTCCGCCACTACCGCCTTGACCTGTAACAGATTAAACGCCCGTTATTGGCACCGAAAACGAAGTGCATTGGAACCCTCTCGATGCCAATTATAACATTAAGAGACAGAATTCATTTCTGTTAGTGTATTCAAGAAGACGGTCAGTTTTTTGAAATACCCTACAGAACATATCGCTGAGTTATTCTTTTTTACTAAAACTAAAAGGAATTTTACGTTACCTAAATCTTCTACCTTCTAATACTCAACTCATTAAAAAAAATCCCATGAAAATCCGTCAAGTGATTGCTAAGTTAATGAATTGCAAACAAAGAAATCAAAAGACAACTTCATTTGATTCTTCTAATTAATTGAATTTTTTAAATTTTAATTCCAAAATTAAATCACGCATTTTTTTTTTATTAAAATTAATTTCTTATTAAAGAACTTGCGGACATTTAACCCTTAAAGGAAGGAAGAATATTGAAAATGCAATTTCCTAATGCTAAATCTAAGAAGAAGGACGAAGCTGTGCCATTTCTTTCTCTCCCTAATTATAAGACATTTCAAGCCATCTCTATATAAAAATATAAAAGACAAAATTTGTAGATTTGTTTGCAATGCATGAACTCTGAAAGTATTCAACAGATTTTCATGGAGTTTTTTTCAATGTGAAGAGAATATCCTGGAGGTGATTTTAGACTATGATTAGAGAAATAGGGGACCAAGCACAATTTAGTTTAAACGGATTAAACATTAAATGAGATTTTATGAAGATGCGTCAAATGATTTCGGAGTTTGTACGATACAAACATAAATAGAAACACATATGGTTTGTAATTATCAAGGTACTCCATACTGAGATAATCAAAAACGAAATATTAAATTGATCAGGGGATTTAATCTTTAAATTGGATCTTCATCGAATAAGAATTGCGAGATTTTATTTCTCTCAATTTTGCTTTATTAAAATAGAAGTTTGTTTGAGTATTTATTTATAGACTAATAAATAAATATCTTCATTTTTCAAATGTACTCATTGGTCGCGTGTACATCTATTGAGAGGGGTAAAAAAAAGTTGTGCTTACCGCCGCCTTGGGAATCATCTTCCTCAGGATGAGCAGCGTTGTATTCAAGGGATTTAAGGATAGCTTCCGGGATTGGTGGCGCTGTAGGCAAATGAGCCCCTTGTGGTTGGAATCCATTCTCATCGGCCGTGTAGGTCAATCCAATCTGGTTGCCTTCGTTGTCCGTGTAGGCGAAGGAGCCCTGCACGGCGATTCCGTCACCCTGGGGTTGTCCTTGCTCTTGGGCTCGGATTCCGTTGCCGGTTTCATAGCTACAAACATATTGATTGATTGATTCGATGTATTATTATAACCTCAAAAGTAAATTCTTAATTTATTTGTCACAAGTCATGGTTTAAACAATAATATGTATTCATAATAAACGTAATAATCATCTATGTTTATGCATAATAATAATTGAGATAATAAATTGGTCTCGAAATATCTCCAAGACTAAAAAGGCTTTTTATTTTTGACTGTACCTGTCCTTTTTAATTTATTCTAAAAACATGAGAAGGAAATTGGTTAGGTGCATTCACCGGTCATCCATTTATGCTATTGCTATTGTTTTAATACGTAACTCACCCAAAGGCAATTTTGTGATGTAATCTTTTCTAACAATAGACAGAAGATGCACGTAAAATTATACTCTTTGGAATTTTGTTAAAAAAAAAAAAAAAAGAGAGGTGACGTTTCGGTTTTCGTCGAGGTTAATTTGAAAGGACAGTAATAATCTTCTTCCTCAAGCACTAAGGGCTTAAAAAACGTTTGATTGAAGTTTGTGTGTGTGGATTTCTAGGGAAATTCTTTTGTTAAATGATAACAGAAAACAAAGAACAACAAATAAAGAAAAGAATATTAAATTAGAAAAAACTTCTCTCTTCTATGTTAATTTGATGACCTTTTGACAAGGAATTCTTGATAAAATATGAACCGAGTTTGTCCAATTCGAGCGACACGATTGAGAGTATCGATCGAGTTCGTGCCCTCTGTGCCATTTAACGGCAACGTGAGTGAGTTGAGTACATTCCGGTCCTCTCCGCAGGTTGAGAAAGACTCACTCACTGCATACTATGTTGCGTCAGATATAGATAGATCCGGTCTTCTCCTGTCTTTTTGGTCTAGAAAACATCTGAAGCTGCTCTAAGAGGAACATTCTCAGATCTTGCCATGAATCTTTGTGTTGGAACTATGTGTCATAAAGAAGAAGAAGTTTCTTTCATTTCGAATTTCAGAGTGGCTCGTCTAGTGAAAAAGTTTAAAGAATAATACGACCTGTAATTTAAAAGGTCAATACCCAAGTTGGATTTTGGATAGGTACCATCTAATTACCTGATTAAGTGAAATTGTATGTCTTCATATTAAAGATTAAAATGGAAAATTGTTGGCCATCTTTGGGAAAATGAAAATGCAAGAAATCAATTTGGAAAGATGGAGATCTGATATCAAAATATAAATAGGATTACCAGTCAAATTATTTATGTCTTGTGACGTGAATAAATTAATAAAAAAAAAAAAAAACGCAGGAAATTAGGATATTTTTTTCTTTAGGGAGGTCGTCCTGTTAACAAGCTTTCTAGTCAAATGACGCTAGTCCTAGTACTTTAAATAAAATTGCAGTTGTGACTAAAATATTCCGTTTAGTTGTTTAGAAATTCGTGATGGGAGTAAATTTTTTGATCTTGAAATTATTGAGTCCAAAATGGGAGGTTAAACATCAGTAAAGAAGAGAATTTCTTTTATTTTATTACGTAGTCGTTTTATCAAAAATATCTAGAAGTTTTGGGCACGGAAAAGCCCTTATATGGGCCCATTTTTTAAAGAAATCGCTCGACTCTACCTCTCAAGTTTCAAAGCTTTCAGAGAATCATTATTACAAGAAAATTGCGCAATCAAAAATGACTCTAAAGAAACAAGGGAATTTCCTTCCTGTAATGACAGAATTTGAAACAACTGTTATCAGTATATTTATTTTATATAAATACTGGCAGTAGATTGAAGTTGAATAGTACTTAAAGTAGTGATGATATCATCATCCTAAGTGATTATACTTTGTATGGAACAATAATGTAAGAATGACATGCAAAAAGAGATGAAAATAATAATCCAGAAATTTCTATTAAAATGAAGAAACTCATTCAATTGAGACATTTTTTTTTTTTTTTTTTTAATGATTTATGAGCATCATCTTCAAGTCATCAATCATAATTTTTCTATAAAATTTGTGTATTGAATAATAAAAGGGAATTTGTTATTTAACCTAGGTCCCCTCCTCTCCTGAGAGAGAATTCCTTTCCCTTTCTCTTCTTGAACTTGAAAGCGAACGAGAGAGAGAGAGAGAGAGAGAGGAGATCATGGCTGAATGAGTGAGACTGACCTAAACCGGTAGGTGCCGTCTCCGTTGTTCTCGTTTTCGTAACTGATGATCGGGATTTCAGCACCGCCGGATCCTTGAGGTCGGTATCCACCGCCGCCGGAAGGACGACCACCTCCGAATCCGCCGCCAGGTGCTCCACCTCCGAATCCGCCGCCAGGTGCTCCACCTCCGAATCCACCGCCAGGTGCTCCACCTCCGAACCCACCGCCAGGTCTTCGTCCACCTCCTCCTTGAAGTGGCGCTCCGATAGCACCTGGAGAACCTCCCGAGTGGGCAGCACCACTTGGTGGCAAATACGTGTTATCTAATTGGGCGGCTGTCGCCAAACTGGCGACCGTCATAAGAACAAACTAGAAAAACAAAAAGAAAAGACCACCTTTAAAATTAATATCAGTAGGTGTAGAGACTAGTCTTCAAGACTCCGATTTGAATCCAAAATAAAGGGATACGTAATAAATAAGAAAACAAATGCTTTTGGAATGGAGAGTTATAGATTTAGTGATACAGGAGGAAGCAGTAGAAATGAACCAGCAGGTTTTTTTTTTTTTTTATTTTGACATGAACGAGTAGTTAGAGAAACGAAAAAAAAAAAGATAATCGGTTGAAAAAAAAAACAAGGGAAACATCCCAAACGGGGAGCATTTGAATACTTCCAAGATAAGAAAATTATCTGCGATGGGCACAATAAAAAGAATGCAATTCAAGGGACAAAGCAAAGAACCTTTAAAAATGACGATTGTTGTAATTAATGGACTATTTATATTGTTATGTTCGAAATATGGTAGGTTTATATATAAGTTGGCTATTAAGGGAGTGGTCTACGTAATCACAATAACTTGGATGTTTTTTTTGGCTATTAGGATCTAATATAATTGTTTTAATTATCTCTTCAGACGAAATAAAAGAGTGTGATATCTGAAAATCTAATTTCAAATATCTTGATAATCAACTGTTAATTTAATCTCAATATCTAAAGACTACCTCCCCCCCCCCCCCTTCAAAAAAAAAAACAAGGTTTTTTGGGAAATGAAGAAACCCAACCAGAAAAAGAGAAGAAATTCGTTAAGTTTAAATATTAATTTTGTGGTGCTGAAGATGTTGTTGTAATAGAACTGACCTGAGAGCGTAGCACTGATAATAGATGCCCAAAGCTGAATCAATCAAAGGAAAAAAAGAACATTCCATTTTCCTGAGGAAGGAAATCCAAAAATATCCAAAGAAAACGAAAAGCTCTTTAAACCAGAATCAATTCTGAAGAAGACGGAAACGTCAGCACTAGCCAGTAAATAATCACACGTCTAATACAAAGAATAACATCAAATTAGCTACCGAAATGAGGATCCGCCCATTCAGTAATGATTTGAAACTTTCTAACTCATCCATCCATTTTAAGGTTAAATAGATGATTCAATTCCACGAGAGAGAGAGAGAGAGAGAGATGATTCTATTCCGATAAACTTTTTGAACTCGAATTATGAAATCCGATTCAACTCATAAAATCTGCTAGTTACTTTCAAAAAGTTGTTTGGTCATTTAATAACCTAATATTCTAATTCATGTTCGTGTTTACATGATGGGACAATAAAAATAAAATAGTGGGAATTTATTGAAGAAAGAAGAATCGTTTGAATACACACACACACACCTTCGAGGCATCGATATTGAAGAGGGTGTTGTGTAATCAACATGAGATAAAATAGAATGTCATAAGAATTGACTTTTTTTTTTTTATAGATAACCCATATTTTTTATTGCATATTTTAAAAGATGCCATTTTTTTGAGTAAAATGATATACAACACTTGTATTTAAATTTATTGTAATTTAGTTAAAAAACTCATTTTTAGTTTGAGGTGAGAGCGTCCCTCCGCCATTTTTATAAAGAATAAAGTCAAAGAATATAATAAATATTTAATTAAGATTTTATAACCGACTCAGAATTAATCACAGACGAGTTCCGTTTCACTCTGGTCAGATTCAATCTGAGATCTTTTATATAATCATATATTAATATGTACATTTTTTTGTAAAACATTTAATTTTGGCAGAATGGCTTCTAGCAAAGGGCCCAAAAATTAAAAAAATGAAACATTTTAAATAAAAATTCTTTTTCTCTGAAATTTTGTCATTTGTGAAGTTTTTTTTTTTTTTTTTTATTAGGATTTGCCTGCAATACTCTAGAGTGGGGGGAATGGCTTAGGATTTAATTTTAAGTCAAAGAATATAAATTAATTTTAATAAAATGTGAGATTTAATTCATTCATTAATTCTCAAAACCCGTCATTTATTGCTTTGTTTGTTGCTTGTACATTATAAATAGCGAGCACTGAATTGAAAATAAATAAAATTTGATATTAAAACAATGTTAACGAGAGGTTAGAAGTGTAGATAATATTTAATTTGTGTTTTGAAATATAAATCCCCACTAGCATTTAGACAAGAACTTGGTCTTTAATCTATGCGAAATTTCATCATGTTTGGATGATTCGTTTAAGAGGAGATGCGTGACAAACATATAAACATAGCCAGAATTTAAATGTAATTTTAATTAATAGTAATATTCTGTAAATTTAAATTATTTCTTGCATGCAAATTTAATATATTTTTCATTTTTCATTTAATTTCAATAATTAAATCTCACAATTATTAAAATTCTTTTATAATTTAATTTTTATAGAATAATAATTGTTAAGTATTAATTGGCATTTGCTTGGCTTATGGGAAATTTTTTTTTTTTTGAGGTTTCATATTACGTAATTTTTAAGGTATTATCCTCCCTAAACGCTGCCTTAATCCGATTGTTTTTTTTTTTTAATTTCTTAAAAACTCTCCAGAACAAAACTCAAGAGTTGGCTATCAAATAAAAGTATCTAAGAATAGAGAAAGAGAGAGAGAGAGCATACTTGACCCTTTGCTTTGTTTCATGTTGCACAAAAGCGTCAAGAGTTCAGAGTTGAAGCCGCTTAAACTCCCCGCCTCCTGATAGCAATGCAAGCCACAACGAGCGACCAGGAAGAAGAAGAAGAAGAAGCCTCGCCCTTTTCAGTCACTCTGTTTAAAACCCAACCTGTCATTAAGCTCTCGAGCAAAGTCCCTGTCTCATCGATGGCGAGTTTTCAAATTCTTTAAAACAAAAACCCATTCTAGAGAGAAACAAAATTTCATCCTCAAAAAAAAAAAAAGATAATTTTTTTAACAGGAGATACATACGTGACAAACTTACTAAAATATCTATATATTATAATAATAAATATTATTTATGTTTTTGAAAATGGATATTTTTGGGTTTCCTATGGGATTTTGAAAAGCAAAGCCCCTGGGCATTAATACTAGAGGAGGTTATCTAATCTATAAAAAAAAAACCATCCTGATACGATTATTCGTTTAGCAGACAGTACGGGATAAACAAACAAACATAGCCATATTGTGGAATTAATAGAGGAGGAGGAGTTAGAGTTTGGAAATAAAGTAACTTCACGGGGTGCCGATAGATGGCTAAGGCTAAGTTTGAGATATGTGTCTCAGTACACGAAAGCACCTCAGGTAAATAAACGGGGAACTTGGTAGGTGGGCCTATACGGCCCAAATGATTTGAAAAAAATTAAACGAGATTTGGTTTAAATTGAAGGATTGAAGAGGAGTAGAGAGGTGAAGAGGCTTTCACTCCAAAAAAAAAAAAAAGTGCACCATGAATGGGCCATTGAGCCCGAAACTAGTGATGGGATTTGGTGTGTGCCAATAGTGCTCGAAACACCAGGGGTAACCAACTGGGGAATGATATTTTTTTTGTTAGAACTTCAAGGTTTTATGCCTTTAATTAAAAGCTTTTCCCTCAAAAAAAGAAAAAAAAATTAAACGAGATTTAACTATTAATTAGCTTTGCTTTTCTTGTTGGAAATTTTAGAATTTTTTTAATTTTCCTATGAGATTTTGGAAATAAAAATCCCTCTAGAGTCTCTTCTAGAGCTTGATCTTGAATGTATATGGAAATTCATCCCGAGACGATTAGTCGATTAGGAGGAGATGTGAGACAAACATACAAACAAACATAGTACATCAACTCTTCTTCATTAGAGATTTCAGATTATTAGATCGTTCAGGATACATGAAACAAGTGTTTTTCTTTAAATTTGACTTACAAAAAGGTTAATAGAGAATAGAACGAGGCATAACTAGCTGCGTGGTCCGCTGAAGGAGCAACAAAAAAAAAAAATAATAAATAATGAAAGTTATTAAAAATGATTTTATTATTTTATCTTTTAAAAACGCTAACGTTTTGGCATGCCTTCATCAAGTAAAGACCAATCTAATTATTATAAAGTCCCAAACATCGAAATAAAAAAAAAAACAATAAAACTCGATTCACTCACACGTTAACCTTTTATTTATTTATTTATTATTCACACCTTTAAATGAAGAATAGTTAGTGTTTGTTTGCTTTTATTGTTCCTTTCTCAAGAAAAAGAGAGAGATAGAACACGTAAAGGCTAATAAAAGAAGAAATAAATAAATATCCATGAATCAACTCAAATTCTGGTTAACCTTGACCGTGAATGATTCTTTTATTACGTTCCTTTAATTCGTATAAAAATATTTATTTATTTTTTTTTTGTCTTAGATAACCCATACTTTTCTTTTCTTTCTCAAAAGAAGACGTGTCATCAGCACATCACTCAACATGTAGATATTTATCAGTCTCCTCCATCTCTATCTTTAAATTCATTCAGAAAAGTACATTTATGAATTTGTGACCGGTGGAAAATCCAAAGGGCCGGACCCCTTCCGGGAATGTCATTTAATAACCTAATTCATGTTTACATGATGGAACGATAATAATAAAATGGTGGGAATTTATTGATGGAAGCAATTTAAATACAGACACCATTCAGGCATTGTGTAATCAACAAGAGATAAACTAGAATGTCACAAGAATTGACTTCTTTTTTTTTTTTTTTTTTGTTTTGATAACATATATATTTTATTGGATATTCTAAAAGCTGCTACTTTTCTGAGGAAAATGATATGCAACATTTGTATTTAAATTTATTGCAGTTTAGTAAAAAAAATCCTTTTTAGTTTGAGGTGAGAGCGTCCCTCCGCCATTTTTATAAACAATAAAGTCAAAGAATATAATAAATATGAGATAAATTACTTAACATTTTAAATAAAAATTCTTTTACGTTGAAATCTTGTCATTTGTTAAGTGTTTGTAGCCAATATTCTAGAGTGGGGGAAAGGCTTTCAAGTCAAAGAATATAATTAATGAATTTTAATATTGTTTTTTGTGAGTCTGATAAACAGCATTGCATATAAAATAAATCAAAATTTGATTTTAAACTAACCAGATAGTAGAAGTGCAGATAATAAAAAAAATTTTTTTTATTCTTCGAAGATTTTGAAATCATAAATAGATTTATTAATTTCGACTAGAAGTTGGTCTTTAATCTATGCAAAATTTCATCCTAATTGGATGATTGGTTTAAAACTTACAAACAGAGCTGAATTTAAAGTTAAAACTTGAAATTATTTCTCGCATGCAAATTTATTAAATTTAATTTTCAATTAATGACAAAGGACAAGAAATATTTTGTGAATTCTTAATTGTGTGAAAGTGAATTTTTTCATAACCCCTGGGGGAGGAAATCGGAACACATCCCAAGAAAATCATCGGCAGTCCCAGAATTGATAACAAGAGAAAAGAAAACCAAAATATTCAGGAATCTATAATACAATGGAATACAACGTTTCGTCAATCAATATCACCCTTAAGATTATCTCTAAACTCTGAAGAAGACCGAAATGTCGTCATATAATAACCAACAAATTAATTACACTAACAATACATAGAAATCACAGGATTAAAATAAACGCGATCCATTTGACTTGACATATCATAGTTTCATTTGAGACGAACCCGAGATCTCCAAGCAGATGTGCTTCCGGATATCCCTGGTTCAACTCTCGGCAGTAAAAATATACTCACAAAAAAATTGAAAAAATATTCACAAAATAAAAGTTAATTTCTTCTGATTGCCTATGCGTTACGCATTTAATCTCTCGATTAACCTATTATTAACCACTTAACAACAAATGGGCATTGTCTTCTTGCCCCCATATTTATATAACGTCTCTCTCTCTTTCCTAATAATTTATAATTATGTTTTTTATGTAATTTCCCATACAACATGGGAATTTTTCTTTTAATTTCATCTTAAAGGAAATATGGATGCATTTTGAGATTAGATTTGGTGTTCCGCGTGTTAAAAATAAATTGGTCATCGCTCATGACGTAAATTTAAATAACGAGGTGCACAAATTAATTTAATTTAAATCTTACATTTGTCTGTTTAGACATTTTGTTCAAGACTCTAAATCTAAAGCTTTTAATAAAAAAGACAAAACGATATGTTTGTTTGTTTGTCCCGCATCTTCTCCGAAACGAATTAACCAATTGGGATGAAATTTTGTATTGATTTAAGATCAAGTCTAAATGTTTGGGGAATTTTTATTTCAAAAATCCCAAAGGATATCGCAAAAATTAAATATTGTCATCTGCTCTACGCTCGAGTTGTTTTTATTTTTTTTTGATGAATGGTTTTGATTAAAAAAAAAAATTAAAATATACCAAGATCAAACTAACAAATAACGGAATTAAGATTAAAATTAATTAAATCTGAAATTTATTAAAATTTTATTTTATTATATTCTTTGACTCTATTGTTTAGAAAAATGGAGGAGAGACGCCTTCCACTTCAAATCAAAAATGAATTTTTTAACTAAATTGCAATAAATTTAAAAACAAATGTTAAATATAATTTTATTCAGAAAAATGGCACCTTTTAGAATTCGAAATAAAAAACATGGGATATATATAAAAAAAAAAAAAAACAAAAAAAAACCCTTCGACTTTTCCTGGAGCCATGAGTATATTTTTCAATAAAAAAACAAAAAGAATTTCCAGTCTAGTGACCACATCGTGAAAGAAGATAATCCTGAAAATTGATCTCCGAAACGTTGAGATTATAAAAAATTAAATAATTCCCGGCCGAAAAAAGTCTTTTATTCATTTTTCTATTCAAATAGAATGTGGTTAAGTAGTGTGATGTGCAGTCGCACCACCAGATTTTTCAAATTTTTTTGTCTAGATGTTTATAATATTAATAAAATAAGAGCGAAAAGAATCTTTATTAAGTGTGAGAAGAAAAAATGACCTTGAAAGGTTCAATTCCCAGCGAGATCAGATTTTGTTAAAAGATATGCCTGTATTGAAGGAGAAATTCACATTATGAGTTAAAATAAAAAGTGATTGTTGATATATTTATTTCAACGTCATCTATTAATTTAGTCATTTTTCTGCTGGTTAAAATTTCATTATAATTAAATATATTCTTTGACTTTACTGTTTAAAAAAATGGCGGAGAGACGCCTTCCACTTCAAATCAGAAATGATTTTTTTAACTAAATTGCATTAAATTTAAATACAAGTGTTGCATATCATTTCATTCGGAAAAATGGCGACTTTTAGAATATATAATAAAAAATATGGATTATCTAAGAAAGAAAAAAAAATGACAATATAATTTTTTTTATATTTTAAGAAAAATCAGTATCGATAACGAACGATTTAAATGTATTTAATAAAATATTTGTTTAAATAAATATGGACGGATATTAGTTAGCAGATTAATTAAGATTTCTCGTCTCCGATGACGTAACTATTAAACTATTCGATTTGATAATTAAACCCCACATTTTTTTTTTATCAAACATCAACTATTCATTGAGAGAACGTTTGCAGTGACTCAACGCCTCTACGAACCGAGGGTCGCTAGTAGAAAAGGTTGAGAACCACTCACACATTCAACGTCAAGAGATAAAATAAATGATACCTAATAAATAAATAAAAATCTATCTGTTTGTATTGTATTAACTCTGAAACTATTGACCGATTTTTTCCAAAATGTAGAGTATTGCCCTGTGCTGAATTTTAAGCGGCGAGTCTCGGATTAATTTTCATAAGAAAGAGATTATATCCGTTCCATGGTCCGAAAGGAAAACATCTCTGCCCTATATAAAAAGATATCGGTGCATTAACTCTAAAACTATTTGACCGATTTTTTTTTTTTCAATGAATGATTTTAAAATAGAGAAAGAGATAATTATACAATGTAGAGTTTGAAAAAAAAAAATACGCTCTACATCCTTTCATTTCCGTGAAATGAAATAAAACAACGAAATGCGAAACGCTGAACGGGATTTAATCCAACACTGTAATATGCACAATTTGTGTGTGTGTGTGTGTGTGTGTTTGGACTTACCAATTTCATGTCTGTGCACTGTCGCACCTCTTCTAGATCAATCGCAGTTGGCTGATGAACCCCAATAGCAAGTGAATCCCTATTTATACCCTTTGAGATGCATTTACGTGCGCTGTGGAGGGAGAGGCTGGCTCATCATCCTTTTAGGGAGCAATGTGGTGGGGACTCTCTCTCTCTCTCTCCCCCCACAAAGAGCACAAACTAGTTTACAAATCAAGATCGTTAGAAATCGCAAGTGCTCCTCTCCCACGACGGGACTCTATCTCCCGTCGTCTTCCTCATCCCTTAAACCGAGTCAGTCATCAATCGATGATCGTTCTAATTGACTTGATTATTGGTTTCTCTCGCAGCCAACGGGATTTTAATGATTTAATAAATAACCATTTATTGATTGTAAGTGATCATCTTCTTTTTGTTAATTGGCAACATTTGTTTCTGTATTTGGAAATCAAATCAAATTTCGTTAATAAAGTTATTTTCTTTTTTTTTGGCTTATTTATTGATAATATCTCCGTTCACTCCTTTAAGTTTTTTTTTTTAAATTTCCTTTTGCATTTGGGAAATACAAACATCCCTAAAACTCTTCTTACAAGTTGATATTAAATGTATAAAAAAATTCCAGCCCGATACGATCAACCGTTTAGGAGGAGATGCGTGACAAACATACAAACATACGGGTATTCGTGGTGGATATATATCGGTCTAGAGATAATAATTAATTGCCTTTAGTCAATTCATTGGCATAGGGCAAGAATATTCAAGCGTTAATTTGTCTCATCTTTAGAATCCCGCAAATCTAATTAGTGTTCTTCTACTTTGCATTTAAATCCCGCAATTATTAAAGATTTTAGTTCAATTAATTCAATAAAAAGATAAAATTTAACAATTTTCATTTGTGGGATTTAATTGCCAAGCTTTTTTTGCTTTTTGGGATTTTCGAAATAAAAATTCCCGCGAGGAGTTAAATTTGAGGGCGATATTATTTTATTTGATTGTCTTTTAGAAGGAGATGCAGACAAACATCTAAATAATTGTATATGGAAAAAATATTCCATTTCATCGGACATGGAATTATTTTGCGCTTCCTTTAAGATTTTATAACATATCTAACTTTATTTCAAGAAGTTGAGCTTCAATTTGTATAAAATTTCATCTGGATATTATTTGCAGCTTAAGAGAAAATGCGGGACAAACTTACAAACAGACAGTCGTCTAAATTTTATTGACTCATATTTTCCCTCCCTTTTGCTTATGCCAGAACAACAACAACAAAATAATGATATAATTATGTAAGCGCAAGTAAGCGTGAAATTAATAAATTACCGTATTAAAATAAAGTTAATTTTATTGCAGCAAACTCATCTCGTAAAAAAATTTTATCTTAAACGATATATTGACTGGTGCTTTACAATCTATAGGGCGTTGTTTGCGAAAAACTATTCAACAAAGCCTTTTTTTTTTTTGTTTCGTGCGTTTAAAAAAATTCATATATTTATGGCATTGTTGTTTGTTGTTTGTTGTTGTGTGCTAGCCCTCTGGCAGTTTAATAATCTCACTAAAAATGAGTTCAACTCTTACGTTAGAGCTAGAGGACAATTAAGAGAGATGAGCCAGCCAAGGATTGTCACAAGATGACGTGATGGTTATATGGACACACCTTTCGTGATTGCTCTATTATATAATCGAAAATCTTTTCGCCTTAAAATAATTTTTTGATAAAGATAAAGAAATCAAGGAAATTAAAATCCTTAAAAGAGGAAAAATCAGAAAATAGAAAGAACATTGACGAAGAATTAATTTAGATAACATCTACATCTCT
>JAAAKE020123727.1:4500-15140 GCA_010014785.2 Anisolabis maritima
CCCCCCCCCCTTTTTTTGTTTTTGCTCGCCTTTCTCCTTTGTTGGGGGGCGGGGCGGGGGGGGGGGGGGGGGAAAGGTACTATTAAGCACAAATCCCCTTCAACTCAGCCGATTGTTATAAAATTTGGGCCAAAGCTGGAAAGAAATGTCTTAGATTTTACCACGAAATTTCAAAAGGTCCAGGGGATGCTGAAAAATCATGATTCTTAATAAATATTGACGGATCTTTTTTACCGCCACAACTGATTCACTATAAATTTTAGTATCTTCTTAGATCCACCTAGGATTAGAAATTTGAAAAGTTTGGCTCGTTGTTTTTTTTTTTTTTTTTTTTGGGTTATGGAAGCATAAGGTCCGAATGACCAGTAGTCACATGCAACCAGGAAGAACAGGAGAAGAGGTGATTTTAAAAGGTATTTGTTGAGGATGGCTTTGAGGGGTTTGGAGATTATAGGTTTTCGGGAAGATCATGGCAATAAAAGAAGACTGGAAGTTCTACTAGTCGCAACTTTAACGACATGGGGATGTTGGGACGATGATTCCCTTGTATTGTGGACAAATGTCACTTTGGGAGGAATGTTGGACTTTAATTCAACAGAACAACGATCGTGTCAAGACGGAGACACTTCTTCTGTGGTCGAGTAGCTGCAAGGAGGCAGTTAGAGAATCGTCTCATTATGACGACCACAGACCTGCTTAGAAGCCCCTCTCCATAGATGGGACTCATACTCAAGACACGGACGAATCTGAGCCTTGCATAGGAATAGAAGTCGGTGAGGGGAGAAATAATGCTTGCATCTGAAGAGGAAACCAAGTTTCTTAGCAGCAGAAATATGTCCATTCCAGGAAAGATCCGAAGAAATCGTCACACCCAGAACAGAAAGAGAATTTCCGAATTCTAGATTATTATGACTGTAAGTGACGGATGGGCATGTCGAATCTTTCAGTCTGGAAATTAGGCAACATTGTGTTTTCTTGGAGTTAAAATTGACGTGGTTATGGGATCCCCATTTCTCCAAGGTCCTCAGGTCATCATTAATAGAAGACACAATATTCTGGCGGCTGAGACCAGAGGAATCTCCCCTCGATCTAATTGATTGCAGAGTACTATCATTGGCAAAACAGTGAATTGGGATTGGAGGTCACTGTTATGAGGTCATTGATATATATAAGGAAGAGGGTGGGAGAAAGTACCGAACCTGGGGACTCCAACATTGATTGTATGAGGATCAGAAGTAACTCCGTCGACAACAACTGAGATCTCTCGATCAGTTAATAAGTTTCAAAACATTTCATAAACAAGGATCCGAAAAGAGACCAAATGTTGGTAGTTTATAATATAGGTTGTTATGCCACACCTGGTCAAAAGCCTTCGAGATCCTTTTTCTTCCAAGGCCTTGTTCCAGAGGTGAGTGACATAAAATGTCACCAGTTGAGCGACTTTTCCTGAAGCCATATTGCCTATCATTTAGAAGGCCGTACTGCTCCAAGTGAGTTAAGATTTGGAGGTTCAAGGTTTTTTCTATAATTTTCGATAATATGGACGTTAAGGCTATTGGGCGATAGTTATTAGACAAGAAAAAATCATCTTTTTTGGGAATAGGCTGTATATTTGCTAGTTTCCATGATTCTGAAAAAACCTCCGTTACGAATGTGAGTGTGAACAGCCGAGATAAGATTGGGCTCAGCTCGGAAGAACATTTTTTGATTACAATAGGTGGAATAACATCAGGCCCCGCAGATCGCCAATTCCGTAATGATTTTTTTAATTTGTTGGGGTCTAAACTGAATTTTCCCTTCTTTTAGAACTATGGGTCGCAGGATCTCAATTGTTGGATTTTTCACCGATAGTGGAATTAGATGCAAAGACTTGGGTCTTTTCGAATGATGTTGTAACTACTTTTCCAACTGGCAAATTCAAAGGAGGAAATGAAGATGAGACAAAATTGCGGCCAACAGCCTTGGCTAGGGACCAGAATTTGGACAAGATGTTAGTTGGTCGCATTTCTTTTGATCGAATGCCATCTTTACAATATTGATGGTTTTTTGGCAGAGATTCCTAGGAGATCCCCTACGGTTTTGTGGTCCTTTTGAATTGAAACCTAACGAGGTTAAATCTTTTATGATTATAATACTTTCTCTTTGCTATAAATATTATAAATAATAATACGGGAAAGTAAAATTAAAAATTTGTTTATTCCATACTCAGCCAAAAGAAAAAGAGAGAGAGATCGTTGGTGACTAGTAGAAGTCTTCCTTTGTTCCCATCATCTCCTAATCTTCTTGCCACTATTTTCTCCAATGATTGACATCTAATCTCAACAACAAAATCTTAATTCTTGTTTTTTGATTTTCCTATGACCACCAAAATTTATGAAAAAAAAAAAAATAATTAATAAATTTGTCACTTCTAAAAATTTACCAGATATATTTTTCCACTTTTAGAAATAAATGTTAAACTCTGCTCATCGCCTATAATTGCAACGTCATCATGCTTCGAAACTCAATAGCCAATCAGAAGACTGTCATGGCAAAATTTTTGCATTATAATTCTGTAGAGTTTTTTTAAATAAATAAGAAATATAATTTTAAAACAAAATTATTTTTGTTGGTTTTTGTCTTTCTTGTCCATATTTAATATCCAAACACATAAAAAATTTTATTTAAAACTAATTTGTTGTTTTGTTTATTGTCTCTTTTGCCTAAAGCAGGGGTATCCAACCTTTTAGTTTCCCTGGGCCACATAAAATACACTAGTCCACGTATCTTGATTTGAAATGTTCTCGTATCAGTTTCATTTCTAACGCTATTTGAAACATTGTATTGATTATTTAATTCCAGTTTTCATTAAGTTCTGTTTTTAATTCCATAAAAGACTTGATCTCATTTCGTAAATCATAAAATCTTTTAACATTTTATCTCAACTTAACCATCTTAATTCAGAAAATTAAATAATGTCCCCTTAGTCAGCATCCATAAATTTAAGGAATTCCTAGAATTGGAGATGATTCAATTCCTTGGTCCTTATGAAATAAATTTCCAGCCTCTTCATCCATTTCGCATATAAAAATAAATAAATAATAAATTAAAAGCATATTGAATAAATATATATTTGTAGTTTGTTGTTAATGGTATTTTTTAGTCTCGCAAAATTTCTAAGTTTAAGATTTTTTGTTGGGCAAGTTGGCCACGCCTGACGTAAAGCCAAAAACATTATATATTTATTTATTTTTAAAGATGTAGAATATATATATATATATAGCTATTTTTTTTTCTCTAAATAAATATTTTAATATTAAAATAATAGCTAATTTTATATTAAATGAATGTATTATTGAAAATCAATTACAATTAAATTTTTTATATTATTTAAAAACCAAACAATACTTGATTGTTAGTTAGTTATAAATGTCAACAAATCAAATTAATTTAGACATAGATAAGATTTTATATTCAACAAGTGGATGGGACAAATCCGAGAGGTCAACTTTACCGACCATCAACAAATAATAGTAAATAAAGGGAAGATCCTTATAAAGTCAATAATTTTAATTAATTTATTTGTTATTCGATTTAAATGCAATTTTAATTATAATAATTTTTGATTTTCTTTATTGATCTCACCATGCTCTTAAGTTCAACCTTATATGATTTTTTAAACAAAGTTGTTACAAATTTAGATATACAAGTGTAGTGAATCGAGAGAAGGTCTAGTTTCAGAATATATAAAAACTATATGGTAACTAATAAAAAATTTTTGCAATCCCTCCCCCCCCCCTAGCGCCTCCCCTTATGGTCCGATTTTTAACAAAAATCATTCAGTTCTTCGCATTTTATGCGTGTAAAGTTTCAGCATTATCGAATAATTATTTTTTGTTATCGTGGGCAAAGGGGTTATCACAGACATACAGACATCATTTCAAAAAGTACTTAAATTAACTGAAAACTCATTTTGGATGGCATTAGTTCAATTTTGATTTTTTATTTTACCTACCTAACTTTAGGGTGATAGGTAAAGTAACATAACATAATAACTTTTAATTAATAATTGACTATTGTTTATAGAAGGCATTACCAATTGTTTCCAAATAAAATCCCTAAATGTTTATTGATTTCTTAAAAATAATTTTTTTTTTTTTTAAATTAAAATCTCTCCCCCTTTGAGGTTCTTAATCTAATCTCCTTCCTCTCTCAAAATTGTATGTAAATTAAAAATATTTTTTTTTTTTTTTTTTAGATAAAGTTATTTTTTATATTATGCACACATAATATGTTTGCCATGTCATGTAAACGTAAATTATAATCACGACCCCGTTAGCGTGAACTACAAGCAAGGCAACCAACCACGGTGTTTTATATATATACAAAATGAGTGCTTTTAGGGCGTTAGATTTGGTAAATACGAGGGAGAGAGGTCACTCAACGTAGAGACAATAAAAGAGACAGAGAGGATATTAATCAAATCATTTTTTTTTTTAAATTAAGATAAAACAATTAATTTAATTAGGAAAAAAAATGCACTTATCGCTCTATGTTTTAAAGACTGTCTGTTTGCAAAGCATGGATTTCAGTATATTTTTTTTGAATGTTTAGGGTCTGATTAATTCTGTTTAGGGATCGAGAATTTGTTTAATTTCAATAAGAGGTCGTTATATAAAGATATATACTCTCTATATACATATAATTATATATTATATCTATATCTCTTCTTTTCATTGTTCAATTAAGAATTAAAATAATAACATCTCAAATGAATTCTATAAAATACATTTTAATTTGGTGAATTTTGAATATTTATATTTAAATTGAAATGAAAAGATCTCAGCCAGGAGAAATAAATAAAATTTTATTTTGTTATTAACATTTTGAGTGCTGGTCACGCTCTTATTCAAGTGTCAAACAAGAATTATAAATTTTGTGTATGATATTTTCTTGACAATAATGAAAACTATAATAATAATAATTTTTAAGTGACATGGTATGTGTTGTTTGCTATACTTAAAAACTTGGGAAAGAAAATGTGGGAATGCGCAAAGCTGCATTGCCGCAACGAACTTGTCATCTGAACGCAAAGGTTACTGAATTGTTTGCTCTGCTCGCAACAGTTTCCAAATAAGAGTATGGATTGTAGATGTTGGTATCCGAATCTAACGTAAAAATTGCCATTTTAACCATGTAGTCATGAACCAATTGAAAATTTTTTTTACAAATTTGTACTTAATTTTTGATGATGATAATTTATCCGAAATCAAAATCAAAATTTAGATATTCGAAAAAAATTATGGACAGACCTATGAGCATACAAACTACACAGACAGAAAGAATACAAAAATATCCTTATTTTCTCTGGAGCCATAAGAAATCTATTAATATTACATATCATACTTGACTTTTCATGAGATTCTTTATTTCAATGTGTAGACAATTTTCAGTGAAGAGGTTTAAGACGCTTATTAATTCCAATTAGGAAACGAGAATCGTTTTAATTTTAATAAGGAAGAGGTAAATATATACACTCTACATCTCTTCTCTTCTCTATATAAAATTCAAAAGAGGTTAACTCATCCTTTCTTTTTAATGTCTAATTAAACCTCACAATTATTATTCCATAAATAATTATATAAATTAAATTTTAATTAGTTTTATAAAGAACATAATAAATTTTCTATAATGATTTAATTTCCATTAAAAAAAAAAAAATTTAACTCATTCGGAGATTATTTAAAGAGAAAATAAAATACAGGATTAGTTGTTATTTGTAATATTTAAAATAATTATCATTGATTTATTACTTTATTTAATAAATGTGTAGTTATTTATTACATTCCCACCATTAACTGTTAAATGCACATTTTTAACATTTTTTTTGGTTAATTTATTATTTTTATTGCGCTAAGAATAAAAATCTTTTATTTGCATTGTTATCAATAATAAAGTATTGTTTTATTCATTATTGTTTAAATAAAAAATTCAATTATAATTGATTCTTAGCCCTGTCTAGAGGTGCTAAAGGTCAGTGGTTCGCTTCCCCCCCTGAGCGTCAAAATTTTATTTATATTATATTGGCTACCAATTAATATAAATGAATAAGAACGGAGTCTAAATGGCAGAAAAAAAAAATTATTGATTCTTAATTTGAAATTTTCTTAGGCTATAAAAAATAATATTTATTTTATTATTTATTGAACATATTTATTTATTTTTCATTGGTTAAATTTGAATTTAAGTACTAGAAGGATTTTTTTTTTCTCTCATTTAATAATCAAATTGAAAAGCAGTGCTAGCCATATTTATTTATATTGTAGGTCTTTAAAATTTCATCATAAATATAGAAATTTTATATGTATTGGGAACAATTTCTAGATTGAAGAAAATATCAAATTCGCAATTTTTTAAAGACTTGTACCTATGTTCTACCGTGGCGGTTTTTACCTCTTATGATTTTAAGTTCAATATTTTAAGTAGAGATGGCGTAAACCACGGAAAACGTTGGTTGGTTCGACTCTCGGGAATGCCTGAATTTTTCAATGTAAAATTCAAAAATTTATTTTGATAATGACGTGACCAAACACTAAAGAAAAATTATATTATTTCCTTTTCACTCACGAAAAATAAAACGCTTTGTTTATATTATTACCAATAATCAAATAATGTTAGAGGTAATGAAAAAAGACAAGAGTTGTGGCCGAAACGTCTTAACTACTCTCTTAATTCATTAAATATTATTCTTTCTAACTTATAAAATCCAAATATATACTTTTTTTCTATACAAATTAAAAAAATATTTCAAGAATTTGTGATGGATATTCATTCTTTCACTTATGCTTATATTTCAAATAATCTGATTGACTTTTTAACGAAATATTTACGTTAAAAAATGAACAAATTATTTCTAATAATCAAGTATTGTTATATTTATTTAACCTCCTCCCTCAGATATTATATTAAGTATTATAACGATTTCGAGGATTGATGGAAGAGAGTTCCTCCTCAAACTAAGTCCCTAGCAGAGTATGAAAGGGTTGAATTAGATTGCTAGAAATGAATAAAGGAGGAGGAGTTAGGAAATAAAGTAACTTCACAAGATGCCAATATATGGCCAGAGGTTGAGCTGTATCTATCAATACATGAAAGATAAATAAATGGGGATTCCTGTTTAGAATATAGTTTATTTTTTATATAATATTAATCCAACATAAGTATAGTTAATTTTAAAACTAAACAATAGATCAAATGTGTGTAATGAAAAAAAGAATGTCTTTAAAGTAAAATTTACCGTCAAAAGGTATAATTAAAAAATCCAGGATCGTAGATTCATATTTAGATCCATTTTGGAAATCAGGTCGATTTGAGGATCGCTTTTATTTTCTTTCCTAGGTTTGCGATTCAGATCTAAATCCATTTTTTTGTTTTTAGGATTTTGCCCATCCATTTATATACCTATATACACTCTACATCTCTTATTTTCTGTGTAAGAAAGAGAGAGTTTAATTCATAATTATAGATCTCTTCTTTTTAATGTTTAATTAAGAATTATAATAATTAAATCTCACAATTATTATTCTCTAATTAATGGATTATATTAATTAAATTTTATTTCCAAATTTAAGCCACGTTTTCTTTTTCTTTTTTTTTTAATATCCAAAAAAGTTATACAAAAACTTATAGGCCTATAACATAAAAAATATATTGTTGTTGTAGCGTTGTTAT
Organism: Anisolabis maritima; assembly: GCA_010014785.2. NCBI lineage: Eukaryota > Metazoa > Arthropoda > Insecta > Dermaptera > Anisolabididae > Anisolabis > Anisolabis maritima. The sequence goes on from JAAAKE020123727.1 coordinate 12,211, forward strand.
ATTTACGATATAAACAAAGATAATTTTTTTAAAGGATTTTTTCAAAGGAAAACCCTGAATTATCTTTTCTCTCTTTTTTTTTTTTTTTTTTTTTTTTTTATTTTTTTCTTTTTAAGGTTTAAACTTTTTTTTTTTTGTTGTTTTTTTAATGAACTAGTTTCCTTCTCTCTCTTTTTTTTATCGCCATCAACCTTTTGTCATTGCAAGTAATAGACATCAACCTTAAACAAGATATTAAATAAAAACAAAAAAAAAGGATTGAACTTTGTGAACATACATGGCATAAGTTAATCATTCATTTGTTTATATGTTCACCTCTAAACCAGGGGTCGGTCGGTCGTCTTCGGATTCTCTTATCGACCCACACAAAATGTATTTTGTTATTATTTTATTGGTGAAGGAATAAATCCAAATTTCAAAAAATCCAATGAATATATATTTTATTTTAGCAACTGAAACTGCCATTCTCAGGGTTCTATAATAAATAATATAAAAAAAATGTTGGTCAGCAGAGGGTAATATAATACATACAATAATATTTGTAATCTTATCTACTTAAGTGAAATTTTAAACGAGCAACTTTGCTAATAACATCAACCTACTGCAAATGGTTGACAAGAACTATACCGTAAGCGATGTGTTGGGTATCGGGAGTATTTTCTCTCGTAGCCGTTTTCTACGTATGGAGTTGTGTAAACAAACAAAATTCAATGAAACAATACTCAAAAACTCAGGTGTGTGTGTGTGGCATATATACGAATAAAAATTTCACGTTTCGATGTAAATTTATTGGACCATCATCAACAATTTTCAATTTTAAAATTAAACAAGTTCATACCTGTATATGTTAAATGAAAATTTACATAATAACTCCTTGCTATCAGATGATGGTCCAAAAAATTTATATAATAATTAATCGGACGATATCCATTCCTGGATTAAATCGATTTCAATAAAAAACCCAAAAAATAATTATTTGATAGGGGGGGGGGGGGGGGAAGGAATTTAATTTTGCTGACGTTTCGGTGCTGATCAGGATCATCCTCAAAGCTGTTATATGTCATTATTTAAGCACAAACACTAATGCATTCAGAATAATGGCATTTAGATATTTTTTTTATTTTATGTTTGAATACACCTTTAAGAAAGCCAAGTAAGTGCGTACTATCTTGCGAGAGTAATATATTGTACAAATAGACTTGCTCCTTGGGGTCCCAGAATTTGTATCAAGTTGCCCTTGGAGCATAAAAGATAATTTCATGTCATGTCCCACTATTATTTATTAATAAATGATCGGCAAAGTTGACCAATCGAATTAAACTGATCGATTTGTTTTATTTATGCATTTCTCTCATAATTTATATATCATAATTACTTTTATATTAAAAGAAAAAAAGAAAAAAAAGTAAAAGGATAGATAAGGAGGAAGCTTTTTTTTTTTTTTTTTTTCTAATCTTTTAAAACTTAAAATCGCCAAGTTTAGATAAAAAAAGAAAAAGGATGGGATCCACTTGAAAGATCTCGTTGATGATGACCTATTCAAGTTATTTTATTAAACCTTCAAAGTCAAATGAAAAATTAAAAAAAGTTTGTACTTATTTTATTTAGGTCTTTTTATTAATATAATATTCACACAAGGTGGTAAGATAAGAAAAGCTGAGTGATGTGCTGTCACGCCAGATTTTTTGCGTCCCCCCCCCCCCCGCCTCTTTAAGAAAGCCGTACTCTATCTAATTCCTCTCATAAAAGAAGAGCGGATTCTCCCGCCGTTTACTTGAGTATAGTAGGTACTAAACAATTTGGAAGGAGGAGGGGGAGGGGATTTCAAAGATCATCTAATAAATAATAATTGATTTATGAATTTTAATCCAAATCGTTGGAGAAAATCCGAAAAAAAAAAAAAAACACTAAAGAAATACGACCTAGTTTAATAATAATAAAGTTTCAGCTTCGCTTTTGAGAACAAAACGTATTTTTTTTTTTTTGCGACCACAATACTTTCTCATTATAAAGTAAAAAAAAAAAAAAAAAGTAAAAACATTTCTGAATGGAATCCCCAAATGGATATCATAATAAAGTGATTTTATTAATTGTTGAGTCAAGTTTTAGTCAAAGATATTCAAATGAGGATAAATTAAAATGGTGTTTTGATTAGAAGGAGATGGAGGGGGTGGGGGTGGGATTTTGCACCTCAACATTGAAGCGAGAGAGAGAGAGAGAGAGAGAGATGTGTGTCTCCTATCCTCTCTCTCTCTCTCTCTCTCTGTTAAGTTGAACCTGCCCCCTAGAGGCATCACCACCAGGGCAGGGGGGTTCACTCTCTCTCTCAAATGGTGCCCTTAGGCTGTCTTGTTGTCACGTTCTAACTTCAAACTTATGGTAACGATATCCAAATAGTATTCAGCCGAGCGTCCCTTGAGCCCTTCTCTCCCTCTCTCTTCCAGTTATCTTCTCATCCTCCACTTTTGTCGACAACGTCGTCATCTTCCTCCTCCTAAGAGTATCGGAAAGTTAGCAACAACCGAACCGACAAACTCCTCCACTACATACCATCGTCGCTTGTCAAAAAAAAAAAAAAACGAAATTTCATCCACGGGTTCTTAATAAATATTTTAAGGGGGGGGGGGAGAGAGAGAGAGGGATAGAGTCAATTCATTCCATAAAAGTAGAAAGGATGCGAGCCAGAAAGCGATGGTATGTGCCAGCAGTGCACGATACTCCAGGGGTATCTAAATGGTAGCAGAGAGAGAATGAATATTTATATGACGCCCCGTCATACACATAAATATATATATATATTCATAATCAGGAAAGTAATAACGAATATGAAATGAAAGAAAGAAAAAAACATGAAAAGTCATTCATTTTTTTTTATATATAAATTAATCCCTTGCCCTTTTTTTTTTTTTATTCAATATTTAATTGATGAA
>JAAAKE020123738.1:0-10460 GCA_010014785.2 Anisolabis maritima
GGTTTCGTCTTTAATAATTAAGAGTACATGAAATCCGAAAATAATAAATTTAATAATAGGTAAAATATTATGAAATTTGATGATTTTGAAGTTTATGTAGCTCTCCTAATGAAACAAAAGATAAAGGTTGCCCAATTTCTTTTGTGGAGGATAGAATTGTAAAAAAAATCTTAAAACAATTTTTCACTTATCAGCCGCTTTTTTAAGCCAGCAATGTGACCGTCATCTCGGGCGGCTCTAAAGCCCTACTGTAAGCAGCTTTCAAAAGGTTAGGGAGTTAGATGGTTTTTCAAATTCATATGAAGTAGAAATAAACATTAAATGTATGTCTCGAAGCAGGCTATAAAGCAGCCAATCAATTATTTAAAAAAAAAAATAATTTTTTGCGAATATATTTTTTTTTATATATATATAAATTTATTTCGCTACAAATTATCCAGGCATATTAATTTATATATCAATTTCTAGCCATTTTATTTAAATAAATTTTTATCGGATTATCTGTGAGTTGTTTGTAAGGTTATCAATATTGACAATGTCTCCATTTTTAACGTCCCAGCCACGGAATGATGAGCCTTTTGAAATTTTTGAATAGACGGGGGGGTCTATTCAAAAATTTTTGAATAGACGGGGGGGTCTATTCAAAAATTTCAAAAGGCATTAGACCTATCAACATTAAATTTTTATTTAATTCTACTATTAATTCAGAACACCCTCCCTTGAGATTGAGAGCAACCCTCACGAAATTAAATAATAAATTCCTCGATTTTCAAAATTGATTGAATAGAATTCAATTTAAAAAAGTGGGGTAAAAGTTTACCTCAGCTACAAGGAAGATGAATATCAAAAATGTCCCTAGTTTTTTTTAATGAATTCTATTCTATCATGTTAGATTTGAATTTATTAGTACCTGCTTCAGGCTTTATTCACGTCTCAAGGATCTGCCCTAAATGAGGATCAATTGTGGAGCAAATGTAACTAAAAACTTTTAAATGGGTATATTCTCTAAAACTTTGTATTTTTTTTTTTTTTTTTACAAATAAAGGTGGTTTATAAAATACCTTAGTAAAACGATTTACTTATTACTTTTTATATTATAATCATTTTACTGTTACATTTTTCCCATACACATTATATTTTTTAAATAAATGCACTAAAATTCCAGATTTAGATATCTCAAAAGAAACATAAATTTCTAGAGATTTACGTGATATTATCGAACTTTTATAGGTTACAAATTAACTTAATTAAATTTTTGTAGGCTACAAATTAACACCTATGTTACATTTGCTTCGTGTTACATTTGACCTCGCTTTCTCCTAATTATTATATTGTAATTGAAGAAATTATATAATAATTATATACTAGACTTAATGAAAAACTTATAAATTAATTTTTATCGATTTATTTTTAACATTAAAAGAAATTTATTTATTATTTTATATTCAGTTGTTAAAAGGTTTTTCTATAAAATTTATCTCACGTAAACATTTAATTTTTCATGGAATTTTTAAATGCATCGCGTTATTTGTATATTTTATTAAAATACGCCGGTATCAATTATCAATTTCCCTATGATTTTCAAAGTTCTTTCTTCGTTTTATTTATTAATATTTTATTTCTTCTTATTATACAAATCTGCCTGTTATATGATTTTAATATCAGGTTCAAAACATCATTAGCAATTCAACATTTGATTGTATTTCTCAATGATTTAATTTTTTTCATTACTTCGTTAATTAGTTTTATAAAAATATTTTTTTCTTATCGTCAACGAATTCAATTAATTTCTTTAATGAATAAAATTTCAAAAAATTATCAGCTAATTTGTAAAATTTATATTCCTTTTTTTTTAATTCTGTCAATGTTAATTTTCTTGGAGTTGTTACTCTACTTTTTGTTTATATCATCTAATATTTTTAATTTTTTTATTCAATTCCTCTTTGATTTTATGGAATTTAGATCTCTAATAATCAAAATGGAATTAGTGAATATCGTTTTGGGAATATATATTAGTGTAAAAGATTTAAATGTCGAAATTATGAAAAATTTTGATAAAATAGAATCTATTAAATTTTTACAAAGAAAGCATATTTTAATTATGAATGCGGTAAGAAAATATTTTTAATATCAATGCGAAATAAATTTCTCTAAAATTTAGAAAATATCAAAAAAAATTTTCGGCCTCTAAGGCCATTTAGACCATATTTATGTATTTTTAAGCACTCTCAGCTCTTTCATGGTTCGTTTTAAATTATCCAACTTTTATGAGTTGGTTCGATTCTTGTATCTCATTTTGATAGATTTGATGGAGGAAAAAAAGGGAAGAAATATGACGTCAAGTTTAATAAATAAATTGTAAATCTCGAGGCGATCGATTTCTTTATATAATAAAACATTCGCTTTACTGAAAAATTTAAAAGATATTAATCATTCTAACTACAAGAATATGAATAACATATAGATATTTAATTCAGATGTTCTGAATGTGGTTTCCTATAATAACATAAATAATTATTTCAGTAAGGCCTGAAGATGTTATATTAAATAACGATAAATTTACCATTTATTTATTTAACCTTTCGTCGTATAAATTCCTTCACTTCCTTGATTTCCTCAATTTGAGTTAAATTATTTATTTTATCTTGTAATATTTATTGTTATAAAACATCCAAAATGTCACAGGAAGTAAACGAGAATTTTATTTTTTAAGGTTGAATTGTCTGAAGCAATTTTTGGTCTTCCTCTTCTCTTTCACTGTCTTTTAATTACACAGTGGTTTATTTGTTCTTTCTATCTTTATTTTTTTGAAGTATCGGATTATGTGAATTTGCTTATAATTGATTGGTTTCTAACAATGGCGTTTCGACTTTTACTGCTTATTTTGCCTGCTGGTCTGGCGTCATATCAGGTGATTTTTATTTTTATTTATTAGAAAAATAATTTTGAGATGGAAGATCTAACAATATGTCTTAGGGAACCCGACAACGAATTAAATTGTTATAGCATCGTTTGGAAGATAAGAGATTAAATAATTTTGGCGCTTGAGAATGACCATATCTTAATATTGAAATGATTTCACTGCCTTAATTACTCCTGCCCCTTAGACCAAGGCTTTTTTTAATATTTCATATCCCAAAAGTCCCGTCCTAAAATTGGCTACTAAATAATTTCAATACATTATAAACGGAGTCTAAATGGATTCAAATGCCGAAAAAATTCTTTTATAAAGAATTTCATTAAGTTCTTTACAATCTGATGTGACAAATTATCAAAAAAAAATAAAAACAACTAAACTTATTGAAGAAATCTGCAGAATGTCTATCTTTTAACAAAAAGAACAATTTTGTTTAAAATAAGTTGTAATGTAATAAATCGTATAATTCAAAGTGAAAATTATCTCTTGCCTACTCGATGAAATCGATTGCTGATTATTTTAATAAATTAAGTAATGTTAAAATATCAAATTTATGATGTCAGGAAATCCTGCGCACAAAGCACTTAATAAAAATAAATTTCTATTTAAAGAATTATAATCATTAAGCAGCTATGGCCAGTCATTTTTTCAGAAACATAATACAAAATATTAATATAAATAAGTGAACAACGAAAAGGAAATTTTTGAAATGATTTAAAAATCCACCACATCGTATTAGTGGAGGGCGGCTACAAAAAGCTACAAGTGCTTCTATTTAGATCCTAAATTATTTGTTATATTTATCTTTAAGAAAAAAAAAAAATCATGTAATAGTAAAGTATAAGAGGTCTGTAAAAAGTTGGAATGGGGTTTGAGGTGTCCTGAGGTAGAAAGTGTGAAGTCAAGTAGATGGGGCAAAGCCATCTAAGTTATTACTTTTATTAATTTAATTAAAATCCACTATTAGTGATTGATCGATTCCTTTTAAGCTAATAAAATTATAATCTATTATCATTATTAAGAACTTTATAAAATTGTCATTACTTTTCACCTTCAAAATTATTAAAAGATGTTTTATTTATTATTGTTTCTTTAGTAAAAATGGATTATTTAAATGCATCGCGTTTTTTATATACTTTACTAAAATATTTCGGATTAAATTACAATCTCTCAGACCATCGTGATTTTAAAAGTTCTTTTAAAGTTTTTCATTTTAATAATTTATTTTTTGTAATTTCGAACGTTTCCCTTTTAATTTATCTCATTGAACAAACAAAAAAAACTTTTGACTTAAAAAATATTATAATTATTATCTCAGATTGGATTTTTTATGTCTCTTGTTTAATCTTATTTTTTAATTTTCTTGTTTTTTCACATCAAAAAATGCATTTGATATCAATTCTTAATAAAATATCCATCAATTATCAACCTCTTCGAAAATATTACATAACCGCTTTATGGATGACGTTATTTTATATTCTTTTCGAATTAATATTAATTTTATTTTATTTCTTGCCCTTTGCAACTCTTTATGACACGTGGTCATTTTTAAATCATTTTTTTTTTCTAATTAACGAGATTAAAATGTCTTTATACTTCATCGAATACATGAATCTTGTTCTAGGCATATATTATAATCTCAAAGTTATAAATGGTGAAATCCCTATGAAATTAAAGAGTGTAAAGAATACACAACAAAAATATTTGAAAATTGTAAACGCGGTATGGAAAATTCTTTATATTAGATTTGTAGTAATATTATCTGTAAATTTGAAATGTCCTTTGATAGATCATATCAATTCTATAAAAAAATATTTTCATTTATTTAGGCCTTTTAGGGCAATTGCTTTTTTGGACGAGCGTCTTACTGCTTCTGTTTTGCCATGTCCACACTTGCATTTTTTGGACACCGCGTGTTTTTGATGGAAAAATAGAAAGATTTTTATAAAATAATTAATTTTCTACAACTACTAAGAATGAAAGATTATTAAGAATTTTCCAAAAAAATAATAGGGTTTAGTGCAAAAATTTGAATAAATATTGGGCTATTGTTGCCTCTTCATAATAACCTTTATAATAGTAATTAGTTTTCCAATTCCATTTTACCTAACAATAGAAAGAGCAGAAAGTACACTGACATCACAACGAATCACGCAGCGTGCAAAAAGCAAGTATGGAAAGGTAATGCGCGTCATGGCGCGCGAAGAAAACGCCAATAAAATGAACTCAGCCGATCTATCACGCGTCTGACCTCTCAGTCGCCGCAAACGACGCGGCAAATTAACGCCAGTGCGGCCATCCAAATCTATAATATTTATAAATAGTTTATTCCTAGTGTCGTAAAACACTGCAATACGCGCAACCAGAAATGCAAATATGGCCTTAGCCTTAGGCAGCGTCATTTATATTTTTTTGAGGGTATTGATTAATGGATCTCCTAAATCCCACCAAATAATATTCAAATTTATATTTAGAAAGAGAAGTGCTTAATAAAAAATGTATATTTTTATACCTATGGAAGAAATAATTAGAATTACACTTGATATTTCCCTAATAATGTCAATAATTATATAAGCATATAATTGATAAATGAGAGAAAAATTAATAAAAATCCCTGTATTACTGAATTTGCCTGCCAGATAGGCAACTAATCCAGCGACAATTTCCTAGAATATCTTATAAAATTTAAATGTTTAAAAAACATCTATTCAACATTTGAAATAATTAATTCACTATAAGTTCTGTCCCCGTTTATTTGTGCTTTTTATTACCTAGCGACTTCTTTTCAAAGCCGACAAAAACTTTAAAAACCAACTAAAATTATAAATAAAAACAAGAACATTTACTAAATTTATTAAGTTTTTTAATAAGAAAATTTGAATTTTTTAAGGTTGATTTGTCGACAAATATCTTTAATCTTGCTAATCTCTTCATCTGTCTTTCATCTATTACATGGATTATATGCACTCTTTATTTATTTTTTATTGTATCTCATATTACTGAATATTTCCGAATTAACTCTATTAATTGGTTTCTTGTGATGACTATAAGAATGGCATTCATTCTGTTACCTTCAGCTCAAGCTTCCGCAGAGGTAATTATTTGAAACTTTGATAGATTGCACAAATAGGTATTTTTTTGTAGAAAACCTCACAGTTATAAGATTTCCTCTTAAATGCATGGAATCCTGTTTTTTATTTCTTTTAATTGATAAATCAAGATTAAATCTGATCAAATTTATGATCATATTTAAAATTATATAGGATGTATAAAAAGTCATTCTGCAGGGGGTTAAGGAAAATTATTATTAGAAAATGTAGTATTTATGTAGTAGTATTTAGTTTCTGAGCAAAAGTTGTTCATTTTCATTATACGATACATTAGCTGAAATGTATTTGCACAAGTTTTGATATCTTGAATTAATCGGGATGTTTTCATTTGAAAAATTTCCAATTTCAGATATAAAATTTTTATCTTAATTTTACATTTGTTTTTGAGCCTCACTCGTTAGAAATTTAGAGATTTTAATTTGAGATAAATATTTGTCTCGAAAAATGTCAACTATTCTGTTTTTATTCGACAAATAAGGAAATTTTAAAAAATGGGTAACCATTCTTTAGAAAGAATTCTAGTTCAGATATGAAGATCATTACACACTACTACACTTTTTCCTTCCCTTATTATTTCAATAATTTGAGGCCTGATTATAATATGTGTGGGAAAGAAGAAGTCCAGTCCACCGTCATAATTAGTGTGCGAAAAGAAGAGCGAAGGCAGAGAGGGGCAGAAGAAAATGCCAGTCTTAGCTCGGGAAACTCTTAGGTTCGCAAGCTGTGAGTCCCTGAATAAGCATGAAATTTAAAGTATTACGAATTATTTAGTGACTTATTAAACATGTAATTTTTGATCAGTTAAAAATATTTTTTAATTATTATGAAGTTATTCTTTAAAGAAAGAAGGGGAATGTTCGTTTTTTTTAAAGGATATTTTTAATATTTTATATATATTTTTTTTGGCTACTAATTTGGGACAGAGAGGGTATTATAAATTTTTTTTTTATTTAATATGTATGCGGTGCAACATGTAATTATATATACATTTACACTTAATAAAGTTTTCTCTTAAAATCAAAAAATTTAATAAAATAAAATAAAAAGATAAATTATAAGGGAAGAATGTCCTACCAAAGTTATTCTGATTTTAAATAATAAATAATAATTTTATACTTGAAAAAATATGAACAATGGTATTGAGCAATATATGGCTATATAATTGTTATATATCTATTTTTTTTTTTTTTTTTCATAAATTGGATTTTATTATGAACAATTAAACAGTTATGATGTGGATTTAGAAAGGGCAGATGAAATATTTCTAGTTTGCTAAGAGGCAAAATTTATATATCACATAGGGGTGCATCATATTTCATTTTTTTATTTTTCTATTAAGATTTATTTTTGTTTTATTTAATTTTTAGACGGCTCAGGGAGAATAAATGAACCAATAACTATTTCAATCGTATCGTTATTGGATTGCGATTTGGATTTTTCATAGGGAATGGAACTCTGAATTAAGTCCTAAGAGAAGAGCGAATGGCTAATACGAATATATATTATTTTTTTGATCGATTTTCTTTGAGTTAATCAAATTACATTTTGTTATCATTATTAATAAAATTATTTGATGATTATTACTCGATATTTTCCCATAAATTAAGTTATTCTCTTAGATAGTGTAAAAATGGATTATTTAAGTGCATCTCGTTTTTTATATATTTTACTAAAATATTTAGGATTTAATTACAATTTCTCTATTCATCCTGGTTTTAAAAGTTCTTTTTTAGTTTTTCATTTTACTAATTTATTATTTTCTCTTTCGAATATTTCTATTGTAATTTATTTTATTGATCAAATAAAAGCTTCTTTAGAGTTGAAAAAAGGTGTGATAATAATTACGAATTTTATTTTTTTCATCTACGGATTAATTTTATATTTGACAATTTTTATTTTTTCTTCTAAAAATAATCATTTGATAATGATTATTAATAAAATACCAATCGATTATCAGTCAATCCGAAAATATTACATATTTGGTCTGTGCATCCTGACATTTTGGCCTCTTTTGTCTTATAATTTTCACGTTGGATTCGGATTAAAATAGATAAGAGAGAGAAGAGATTCAATCCGTGCAGCATTAATAATTCGTATGAGAGAAGGGGGAAGGAGAGAAAAAGGCCATTCTTTGCTAGGGGAACTCGTAGTCTCTCTCTTCGACTCACAAGGTATGAACACCTGATTAAACACACGCGTGGAAATTAAAATATTACGAGTTTAGTACACAATGAATTTATTGACATGTTTTCGTTTCTAATCATATCGCATTTGCAAAAATATTTTCTGATTATCAAGCTAAGGCGAGAACTAGTAGTATGAAATTCTTTTAAATAAAACTTTTAATAATATATTATTAAAAAATTATTTTTAAAACAGAAAAAGTACTATTCCATCTGATCCAAATTAGATGTACCAAATAATGAAATTAAAAATATACAAATGTGACAACTGATTTGGGACAGAGTATAAATGTGTCATTCAACTTTCTCTTACATATCCTACCTATCTATATTCATGAAATTTTTTTTTTTATTTTCATTTCATTTGGACCCCAGAGACCCACCTAGCGGGATCCCCATTTATACACCCTAGGTAGAGATATGTAATATATGGAAAGTAATGCGATCAGAATTTCAATAGAGATGGCTGATTTTTTTACTTTTATTAAAGATGTAATGTAAAATGTAAAATGTGGCACATATATAATAATTATGTATAAATTTATTTTTACCCAAATTTTCCTATTCAAAATATATTTGGTTTTATTTGAATTGAGAGTGCGTAAATGTCCACGAATTTTCCGCTATTTTATTAGTATATATATTATTGGAATTAAGTAATAAGGAGGCGGAGGTAAAAGAAAATTATTAATTCGAACATAGCCATTCTATTATGATATGTTTATATTCTTTTTTCAATCGATTTCCTTTCAGTTTGTCAAACTACTATCTATTTTCATTATTAGTAAAATGACTAAATTATTACTATTTTCCATTTCTCTATAGATTAAAATTTATTTTTTTGCTTACTGGTGTAAAATATTTCATAAGAATGGATTATTTAAATGCATCTCATTTTTATTTTATTATTTATTTTTATATTATTATTATATTTTATTAAAATATTTAGGATTTAATTACAATTTCTCTGATTATTATAATTTTAAAAGTTCTTTTTTCGTTTTTCATTTTAATAATGTAATATGCTTTATTACGAACATTTCTTTATTAATGTATTTCATTAATAAATTGACACTGCCTCAAAGTTTACAAGAATACACATTGCTAATATTGGATTTCATTTTTTTCATCTGTGCTTTAATTTTATACTTTAAAATAATTATTTTTTCTAATAAAAGAAGTCATTTGATATAATTTCTTAATAATAAATCGATAAATTATCACTCAGTTCGTAAATATTTCGCATTTGGTGTGTTAGTTCTGATAATTTGGACCCTTGTGGATTTATTAATAGAGTTCTTTTATTTTGATTTTAAAACTCTTCCCGATATTTGGATGTTTCTTGTTCAATTATTTTACGATATTAATGAAATTAAAATGACTTTGTGCTACCTTGAATATATGACTCTTGTTCTAGACATATATTCTAATTTTAAAGTTTTAAATGAAGGAATTTCTATTAAATTAAATAGTAAAAAATCAATAGTTAGAGTGAGGAGAACATATATGGAAATTGTTGAATTGGTAGGAGAATTTTTTATATTATAAATAAAATAATAACTATAATAAAATTTTATATTATTTTTATTATTTATTATTATTATTGATTTAAAAATAAATTTTAGCCTATCTTTAAATTTTAACTAATTTTTTTTTTTTTTTTTTTTTTTTTTTCAAAAATGATATTTATACTAAAACAAATAAATGTCTGCATGTATGAGTAATATTGATTAAATAGGCAATGAGAGAATCTAGAGCCCCGGATGAAATGAATTTTTATTAAACAAGAACCAAAAGCAACAACTTTTGACAACACTTCATTTGAAAAAATAAAAATAAATTTTTTTGAGTTAGCAGCCAGGTGAAAAATACAAACAAATATGTTCGATATTTAGATTTCAAAGGAAAAACACCTGAGTCCCCTGAGTCAAAAAAATGGGTTTCGCAAAATGGTCTGTCTGTCTGTCTGTGTGTGGACAAGATATCTCAAAAACAAGTAAACATACGAGGCTTAGGCTCCTGGCTTGCACGTCGAAGCTTTTGAATGAAATCGGTCAAAGAGTACTAGTACTTTACTGATTTACTTTTTTAGTTGTTTCTATTTTCTCAAAATCCGCTACAACGATTTTGTTTAAAATTCATAAATAAATTATTTATTAGATCTTTGAAATGTATCAACCCATTCCCCAACCCCCACCAGTGAGGGATAAGGTATATCCTGTTACCGGTGTGGTTTTTTGTGTTTTTATT
>JAAAKE020123749.1:0-15135 GCA_010014785.2 Anisolabis maritima
ACAAATTCTGGTGAAAATAGAAAAAAAAAATAATTTTAACATATAAAGATATATTTTAATTCAAATTAAATAAGTCAATCTCAATTCTTGCTGATGTTAATTGTTTTTGTAAATAAACAACTGGAAAAGTCTAAAATTCTGAAGTAAATAAGTTTAGAAGAACGGAAAGCAGAAGTAGCCAAAATTGTAAAGTTTCTGAATGCTTAATGAATATTCTGACATTCTCAATGAGAATATTGTCATTGTAGTCATTGTTTACACCTATTAACAATACATCTTGTATACATGTGTTGGGCCCTTATAACAACTGACTCTGAGCACTTCATAATTCCGGTTGGAATGTATGTGAAAAAATCAAATGGCTTTTCCATACTCTGAAGATAAGAGGATCAGGTTGAAAAGTCAAATAGAAGTTGTTTCTTTCTCTGGCTACCTTATTTATCCTAATTTTATATTAATATAATTATTGATTAAAATTTCCAATCTACCTAAAAACTTCTAATTTTGTTTTATGTTTGAAAGATATTTGTATTTTACACAATTGTAACGTTCCTGAACATCTCATATATTGTAAATTTTTTTGTCTTTTGGACATAATAAGATATTATAATTGATATTACATTTATCTATTTTATTCATATTTTAATCTAATTAATTTAAATAAATTTTATTTTAGAAAAGCTTTTTTTTCTTACGGTCACATATATTTGCTACGTCAACTTAATATACCATAATAAATAATATGAGGCTACATCAGGCAATTAACCGAGGGGGTAAAGCAGTTAAGCTTATAATCCTAAGTTAAAGATAATTAAGGTTCAAATTCAAGTGACAGTAAAAATTTATCCAACTCAATCATTAATGCCTTTTCCTGAGGAAGAAAATGGGAACCCACCTCAGAATAATCCGGTGAAGTTACTCTGCGGAGTAACCACAAAGTATCAATTCCTGACAAATATGAAGAGAGAGAGATATACTATATATTAATTTTAATATATAATATTAAATATCAATTAATATCGCCAGCATATAAAAACTCGCTCCGCAAGATGAGCATGACTATTTTAGATAGAAACTTGGACTAAATTTACTTTCTTTTGTTTTTTATTATTCTGAACCAAAACCAGTTCGTGTTGAATTCAATTTCGTCTTATTGTTAGTGTCGGTTATCAAAAATTAAGAAAATGAGAATCTTTTAAATGCCGAACCGAATTTAACCGCCCCTCAATATAAAAGACCAAACCGGACCCTAACACTTAAATTGTTTCCAATTTAACTAGGCTGTTTATAAACTAATTCATCAAAGAATATGCGAAATGGCTGTTCTACTTAAATTTTTAGAACAGGAATGTAGCCAGATGAAATTTAAAAAATTAAATAATTTCTTATTTAATTTCTCTTGGCTGCATTATTGTCCTTCTAGAAATTAAAATTAATTCATTGAAGCTATTAAATTATTTATATTGAGGAACCTAAATGATCGCTACCCACGTATTGACCAGAGCTAGTAATAATTAAAAATAATACCCGACCATATAAAAATGTATATAAATTGAGGAAATTTAAAAGTATCTTATGGAAACGAGATTAAAAAGCATTCCTTTTAAGGCAGGGCTGTTGAGCGAAATAATGAATGCGCCCCGTTAGAGAAACATAAACCACAATTTTGGATATTTGTTATGGTGGATAAGACTTGTAATAAAAGATTTAATAATTTTATGCTTAACAACTATCGCTAAAATTAGTATATTTTATGTGCGGCTGGAGACAATTTTTTCTTCAAATGAGACCCAAAGAAGCCATAAGTTTTAATATTTCTGACCTATGGAGCAAACCGGCTCTACTGAAGGTAAGCGCCCTTTAGCGCGGTGTGAGAGGAAAATAAAAAAAAAGTTAAAATAGAAATTCTTACCATGCGCGCCATGAATTGAGAAAGAACATCGTCATTATTACTTGGAGCCGATTGGTTCTCAGAAGTTCTGTTTGATGGTGTTGAAGTAGTCGTGGTAGTAGTTGTTGAAGTAGTGGTGGTAGAAGAACTGTTTTCACTGTTTGCTGTAGTACTTGAGGTAGTCGTCGTGGATGGAGAGGTAGTCGTACGAGATTGGGTTATTCCAAAAGAAGATAGAGAAGAAAGACCCATGCTAGAAAGATAAAGAGATATATGATGTATTTTAAAAATAAATTGATTGTATAGCCCGCCTGAGTAACTGTGAGACTAGGAGGGGAATATAATGGAGATAGAAAGCGCTAAAATTATTATTGTATTTGCCTCTATAGGAAAAAGTATGGCATAGTAGAAGGTGAAGCTCGGCCTGCGCATGCGCAGAGTGTCTCTCCTACTCGGACGGGCAATAATGTGTTAAATGCCAGTTTTTTTTTAAATTTTATTTTGTAGTTACCTATTTGCCAATGAAGGGGCCACATTTCTCAATTGTTCTACGCCTTGCTGAATTTGTATCAATGCATTTAACGCTTGAGGATTCGCTATTAAGTTATGCATTTCAGGATTTTGAAGTTGTTGCAGAAAATTTGGGAGCATTTGTCGCATTTGTTCCTATGGAATGTAAAGGGATTTAAGATATAAAAAAATCTTGCTTTGTTTAATATTTGGCTGTAATATAATAGTTAATGATTAGAATGTAGGAAATTTTAAGTATAATATTGTAGTTTTAGGGGAAAAAATTCTTTCCACTGTATATAATTATAAACTATATATTGTTTAATATAAATGATATACTTATAGATTGTATAATATTTATTATGAAAATATTTAAAATTATATTATAAGACAGTGTGGCCAGACCTTGTTAAGTCGAATTTCAAGGGAAATGAGGTTATGTGTTTAGCTATATTTCGAAGATACACGAGATTACCTTAATCTATATTTAGTGAATGATCGAGGTACTACAACTAATTAGAGACATTTTAATGTAGGAGATATATTAAGTTAATTATAAAAATCTTTTCAAGATTGTCTTTGATTATTTTCAGATCTTAGAAAAGATTTTCGACATGTTAAAAAAAAATCGAGAAAATGCTTTTTTTACATTATATTCATTACTCATTTACTGAAATTATCATCTTACCTGTAATTGTGGGTTTTGGGTGAAAAATGGATTCGAATTAACTATTCTTGAGGCAATATTTGGATCAGAGGCAAAGGCCTGAAGCATCGATTGGGTATATGGTGCAGATAACATGTTTTGCATCAATTGAGGATTGTCCATGATTTGTTGCATTAATGATTGCATTCCAGGTGAATTAAGAAGGTTCGTTCCAAGGCCACCTAAACTGGAATTTGGTCTAGTAGCACCTCCATTTCCTTCATTTCCAGTATTTCCAGAAGAAGAATTATTTCGCTCGTTTCCGTTCCCCCCACTTCCAGGGGCCCAGGGATTTGGTAAAGGAGCTCGATTTTCTTGCCCTTGTTGGGGATTATTGCCAGATTCATTACCTAAAAAATGTATGTAATATTTATATAAACTTATAGTAGATTTAGATTAATAATATATACAAATATACTTTGAAATTTCAACTTTTTTTTTTTGAAATGGATACATAAAGTCCAAAAGACCTAGGATGACCAATGGTCACATGAAAACAGAAAGAGTGAAAGAAAAAGAGTGAGGGAAAATCAAGTTGAAGATTTTGGAAGATGTCTGTTGAGGTTAGATTTGAATGATAGGAGATTGTAAGTTTTGGAAAAGAGCGAAAGCAGTTCATGGGACAAAAGAAGACTGGAAGTGACTAGTCACTAGCTTAACGACATCGGAATATGGGTCAATGACAAATCGGACAAACGTCGCTTTTGTGGAAAATAATGGCAGAAAGATTTATTTATTTACTCTTTTATTTATTTATTTATTTTTCATTTTAAATATACCTGATTCATTTTCAATCAGAGCAGAAAAGGGATTTCTTGAAAATTGTTCTGTAGCAGCATTTAGCATCGGCTCTTGAATATCTCTATACATTCTTTGTAGAGCATTATAACCACCTAAAAAAAAAAACATTAATTTTGTATAAAGATAATTATGCTTTCAATAACAAATTATACTAAACTAACTGCGCAACCAATTATTTCCAGAAAATAAATTTAGAGATTTTGAAAATATTGGAAAATAATAAATATTGCAAGTAATATTAGTTATAAAATAAATGTATTGATATAGAGAATAAAAAATCTTGGCGTACTGACAAACTCAAACAGAGGGGAGAAAGAAGGGGAGAATTTGAAAATGCCAGGTGAAGATTCATATTAAGTACTCCTTAAAATTGGAATATTAAAAAATCCTGTCTTATCCTGAGTGTAGGTCATGAACGAAATATAAATTCAAAATAAATGATTCTACGTTATGCGGTCTGATAAGTGGTTTAATCTTCAATTATTAGTTACGATTATATATATTATATTATATAATATTAAAATTTTTATTTTACATTTTTTCTTCCAATTAATGAATAAATATTTATGCTTTCTTTTATTAAACCTGAGTTTCAATCAAAAGTAAAATCAAATTTCATTGGGTTTCAACCCAGTTTGAAATTAAATTGCAACATTGCAATGCGCATTCGCAGTATCGCAGTTGAAATGGTACGATAAGATAAATAAATAGTATTGTGGCGGCCTAATTAAAATTTTGGCGCAAATTATTTATCTATAATAAATTTGTAAAAAGTAGCAATAGATGGCGCCAGCACAATACAAGAAAACTATATTATAATATAATAATATAATAAAATATACAAAAGGGCTTAAAATAAATTAATTGTAAATATATTTTTAAATTTTAAATAGTTCACAATTTTATACATATTATGCATACATGCATTTTATTATTTTAAATAAATAAAATAGAAGTCGAGAAAAGCTCAAAAATTACTACTCGCTATTACTATATAGTTCCCTTAGTAAAAATTCAAAACAAGTACACCCCGCTCGACATTAGCGGAGTCTTGACCAAAGTGGGGGTTCTAGGCATTCAGCCTGCCCAAACCTAAAGTTCATGAAAAACAGTCTCCCACAGTGGGTGGCCAACCCTAACTGGGGGTCTCTAGGCATTCCGCCTGCCTTCTAACATAGGGATGTCCAACCTAAAACCTCGGCTTTCTAAAATTTAAACTTTAACTAGTGAGATTATTTTCCTTGCCAAAGTCCGACAACCAAATTATCACTGAAAATAAATTGACTATTTATGAAAATATATAAATTTTCTTTTAGATCAACGCCACTGTTGAGAATCTTTATTTTTTTGAATATATATTATAATAAAAATTACTTTAATATCCTCGATTTTATTCAATTCTTTTTAATTATGTATAAAATGTGAAACTATTGATTAGTAGATTAGATATAGGTCATTGCTTGATTATAAGAGAGTCATAAATACTAATGTTGATTTAAATAACACTTAAGGTAGTATGCGTATCAAAATAAATTGGATCCATTATCTTTTATTTAATCTAAATAGAAAATTAAGATATATGTTCTTGAAGGTTTCCGCGGTTGGTTGTATGTGGAATAATGTTTTCCCGGGTTGGCCCGCGTTGATTGTTGAGATTAACTCGAGGTTTCGGCTCTCCTTTTGGAGCCATTTTCAAGAGTTTTGTGTTAGGAAGTGATGGTGGAGGTGGTTTGTTTCTGTTTTCGGGGTCGCAATCTTGCTAGTTCCCAAGTTTGGTCGGTGGATCTGGATCTGGATGTGGCGGTGGTTTGGATTTCGCTCTGAGGTCCAGGGTGGGCTTGGTCGAGTGTTGTGTTGTTAGTGTTGTGTTTGGGTTGACTTCGAGGCCTCAATCTGCCTACTCCTCGAGTCGTTGTGTGTGTGATGTTTCCGAGGCTTGTGTTGGTCTCTATGTTCTAGGTAGTGATTGTTTGGATTGTTTTTTAGGAAGTGTTTGGTCGGATGGTGTGGTGACGGTTGTTTCGGCTCGGATCCGGTGCCTCAATCTGCCTACTCCCCGGGTCGAGGTGTTGCCTGGTTGCTTGTTCGCGCTCAAGAACACAGAGACCAACACAAGCCTCGGAAACATCCACACACAACGACTCGAGGAGTAAGCAGATTGAGGCCTCGAAGTCAACCCAAACAAAACACTAACAACACAACACCCAACCAAGCCCGCCCTGGATTTCAGAGGGAAATCCAAACCAAATTTGGGGACCAGCAAGATTGCGACCCAGAAAACAGAAACAAACCACCTCCACCATCACTTCCTAACACAAAACTCTTGAAAATGGTTCCAAAAGGAGGCGAAACGTCGAGTTAATCTTAACAATCAACGCGGGCCAACCCGGGAAAACATTATTCCACACACATATATATATATAAGAGGCTAATCGGATAAGCTTCGGATTAGGGATCTAAAATTGCAAAGAAATTTGGGTTCGAGTCCGGTTTGCCACAAAAAGTTACTTATCTTTACCAAAAGTCTCCTTTTGGATTAGGAAAGTGGGAGATAATCTCACACCCAGGAACAGGTACAAATGGCGCAATTCATGATGGCCTAAGTATCTATGGGATGGGAAATCTATCTCTAAAATTGAATCAATCCAACCAAGATATATATGAAAAACAAAGAAAAAATTTTTATGTATTGTTAGAATGATTAATTTTGGATTTTATGTTGATCTTCTAATAATCTCTTAAGTTTAAATAAAAGATAAAGTTTGTCCAATTTATTTTCAGACGAATAATACTATCAAATTCACATTTACAAATATAAAATAAACTAGGAACCGTATTTTTTTTAATTAAGGGAGCAAACATTGGCAAGACCCAGTAAAACAAATAAAATAAAATTTCAAACAGGAAGAAATGAAAAATTGCAGATAAAATAAATAACAATACTTTCTCACTATATATTAGATAAGGTAAGAGAGAGTAATAACGAAATTCTGATTTAAAAGTTTCATTTAACTTTTAAGAAATTATCTATTTGATTGATTCTACTAATATAATTATGATTTTTTTTTTTTTAATTGAAATTTTATATTTTATTTATTTTTCCCCATAATGACCAGTATTAAAAGTATTATAAAAGTATTAGAAAAGCTTAAAAAGAAAAATGAAAAAGATATAAAATGTAAAAATAATAAAATATGAAAAAAGTGAGATGCAGCAAAATTCATCAAATCTTGATCCAAGAATAATTTTCTTCAAGATTGAATGTTTCAACGAATTTTTATTCTTTAAGAAGAGAAGAGAGAAAAATTGGACAAGTGCAATATACGATTTTAAGAAAAAAATAATGATAAAAAACTAAATCATATAATAAATTAAAGAAAATTTAATTAATTTCTAATAAATAAGAAGAGTGCTTTTACAAGTTATTAAAGAAATTTTTCCAAACGTAAAAAAACGTTCAGATTTGTGAAACGTAGTTAAAGAATAAAAATTTGATATTTATATTTTTACATTTTATAAAGAATAAAAATAATATGCATTTACAGAATAGAGATTTAGAAAGGGTATGTGCAAGTTTCTTATGACCTGTCTAATATATTTAATTATTTGTTGATATATTACCGGGAATAGATTCTAAATTAGATAAAGCTCTATCATGGTTCCGCATTAATTCTTGAAGCATCGATGGATTTCTGGCTAATTCCATTGTTTGTCTTAGAAGATCAGGGTTATTCAACATATGAGTAATTTCTGGATTTCTCTGCAAAAAAATTATATATATATATATAATATAAAAAAAAACAAATTTTATAAACTCGATCTGCAAGACCTTACACGTCACTCTGGTCAAGCAGTTAAAAAAAGAATATATTTAAGCGTTATGTGTCGTTTGTGTGAATCCATTCGAAAAAAGCGTTCAGATTTGTGGTAAAACAATGAATAGATTGCACATCACGACGCATTCCGCTTTGTTTATCCAACAGTTCTTGGCAAAACACAACACCGTTGTGGTGCCGCAATCACCCTATTCTCAAGGTATGGCCTCCTGTGACTTTTTCCTATCTCCCAAACTCAAAAGGGCACTCACTCAAAGTATAAAGTTTTTCAACAATAAATGAGATAAAGGAGAAATCGCAGACCCAACTCAAATCGATATCTAAAGAAGTGTTCCACCAGTTTTTATAAACTGTAAACTACGTTGGCATAAGTGTATAATATCACAGGGGGGCTACTTTGAAGGAGATGGGATAAACATTGAAGGTTAAATAAATACTTTCCCAGAAATTAGTCACCTTATTTTTTGATCATAGTAGTATATAAAAGATAGAGTTTGTCTTTCAGACAAAGAATAAAAGCCGAAACCTCTTGAAAGCGATTTTTTTCACTAAGTATAGAAGAGGGTTTAGATTATGATTAATTCAGATTAGGAGTTGGAAATGAACAAATTTTAGTAAGAAACGGGTTTACAGAAGAAACAATATTCAGTGTGGAGAGAATTTTCCAAAGCAGAATTGAGGATTAATTTTGATTCAGGAATTCTGCTTTTATAAGCTCATAGTAAGACTGACTGGTGTTAAGTCAATAATTGGTATTTGGAAATCAGGAAAACCAAATGCGAAGAATTATTGAAAGAAAAGTGAGAAAGAGAGAAAAAAAAATCATTATTTTGCTAAAGTTTGGTTCTAGGGGTCTTAAAGTTTTGAGAGGGGGGTGTCCTTACATTTATAGCCAAACTCATTCACCCCGATAATTATTTTTAGTACTTTTAATAGGCTCTGACAACAAGTCTGAATGGAACCTATTGCAAAAATTTTTTTTGTTTGACCTTTATTCTTGTATCCCGAATTTTTCTTTTTTTTTTTCAAATCTTTTCGGCATATGAAGTCATATAGACTATAAATAATTCAATTATATTTTTATTTACGATATATGTTATCCAAGCATATTTATTTATACTAATTCTCTAACTCAAATGATTTAAATAAATTTTTCACCGAACTGCCTAGGATCCGAACACCTATCTTTCTTTCTTCTCCTTTCAGTTATCAATATTGATAATGTCAATATTTCGGCCACCTGGTGGGGGCTTCTTTCTAGTTCTGGCTGTTCTTCTGATTGGAAAAATTCAAATCTTCATATTTTCTAAGATTCAAATCATTACAAAGATTCGTTCAATCTCATTATAAATGAATCAATAAATCAATGATGCAACAAGTATACCCGCCGTGAAGGTCGGAAGACGTAGCTCGAACACAGAAGATCCGTCCAATCAACATTTTGTAAAAATATTATTTCTTGTTATGTTCAACAAAAAATTGTGTTATTGGGAAATAAAGATTTATAATTAAAATTTCTTATTTATTATTTACTTACGTCCATCAATTCTTGCATGTGAGGATTGCTAGTAATGATATTCCTCATGTTTTCGGGATCGCTCATTAACCTTTGAACGAGGGGATTGTCAAGAATTTGCCGCATCATATCCGGATTGGAGAGCACTTCAGTTTGCATTCGTTGCTGAATGTCCATAAAATTTGAAGATCCAAATCCCATTGATTCCATTCCAGCCAAGCTCCCTAACATGTTGAAAGGACTCGATACTGAATCGGCTGGAAATAATTAAAAAATTATTTGTAATTGGAATTTTGAAATTCATATATAGAGAAAAGGTAGAAATTTGACTATTCATTTTTTCATTATAAATAATTAATTTTTTATGAAATGTTTTATTATGTGGATGTAAAAAAAATTAAACATTTTAAGTGAAAAAAAGCAAGAATTAATACAAAGACCTAATATATTCCATCAAGCTATTCCAACTCCAGGGATCACTGAGTTCTTTTAATTAATTGAATTAGTCTTATATAAAATTCTTATTCTCCTTTCTAAATTTCTTTCTTAAAACTCCCTAATGGTCGTCTATTAACACAATAGCCTGTATATTTTTATAATTTCATAGAAACTGTCAAAAAATCCTACTTGTATAAAAATAAAATAAACGCTACCTTTTGATTCGCTTTAATAGATAATTAAGAATTCGAATTTTATACAACTATACCAATTATCTCCTAAGAAGAAAACAAAAGAGAGCGTTGAATAATGATGAACTACTGGATGGGTTTTTTGGTAATCCGAATGAATGAAACCAGCTGTTTATTTTAAATCACCTTCACACCTTTATTAAACAAATATTTCGGCGCGCTTGAAGCTCGCTAACAGTAGTACTGATAGAGATCCTTTGAGGTGGTGATATAATTTAAATAAATTTTTGTAGAAAGAGAGAAGTAAGCAGCCAAAGGATGAGCCTCTATGAAAATAAAAATTCGCAAATTTGTTGAAACGTTTCGTCTTTACTGAAATAAGATCATTTAAGAGAGTGTAAATATATACAGAGTTGTCAAGAATATATTATGTATATACATGACCTTTATATATAAATTAACATATATAGTTAATATATAGAGTGTTCATGTGATGAGGTAACAAATTGTTTTTAATTTTTTTTTTGTTACCTCATCACATAAACACTCTATATATTAACTATATATGTTAATTTATATATAAAGATCATGTATATACATAATATATTCTTGACAACTCTCTATATATTTACACTCTCTTATATGATCTTATTTCAGTAAAACCGAAATGTTTCAACAAATTTGCGAGTTTTTATTTACCTAGAAGCTCATACTTTGGCTGTTTACTCCTCTTTTTCTATAAAAACATATTTAAAATATATGACCTTATCAGTTCATAGGATCTCTATCAGTAGTGATAGCGAAAGTCATGCGCGCCGAAATATTTGCTTAATCAAGTTGTGAAGATGGTTTAGAATAAACAAAAGTTTTCATTCATTCAGATTAACAAAAGAAAAAAAAATGTTTTGATTTGATTTTGATATCTTGGTAACTGAATGAGGTTCCGTCCCTCCTCCTTTGGCAATGTAGGAGCCCCAACCCTTTGGTGCAGAGGTATAGGTCTGGATTCAAGTTCCAAGGGTCAGCGGTTCTTTTCCCATCCTAAGCGATAAAAATTTATTTAGATTATATTAACTGATAATTAATTTAAATGCTAAATGCCGAAAGACCTAAAAAAAAATGTACAAATAAAGTTTAAGATATCTCTAGAAACCAACGATATCTTTGGAACCGATACGTTTGCTTTTAACTTAATTTCACCTCCAAATACTGGACATCTCTGGGTGTTCGGTACATAGAAGTTATACTGTATATAGAAATCAATTATGTAGTAAGGGTAATCTTTATTTAAACCAAGAAGTTGGTCGCATAACTGACCGAAACGTGGCTCTGGGCTTTTTTTAAATAAAGAAATAAAACTAGCTGCATCGCTCTATCTTTACCCTTACTACATATAAATCTTCAGCTGTCTATCTCACCTAAATAGAAATCAATTAAAGATATTAATAATATAGCAGGATTTTTGTTTGAGAAGGGGGGGCATAAATTTTTTCTTTATAGCGTTTTTAGAGATTGTTTTCAAATCAGATCATGAACTGAAGAAGATAAGAAGTTTTCTATCGAAACTTTGGAATAGGTCTGCAAACCTATTGTGGAAAATAAATATATATAATAATTATTTTTTCAAATAGAGAACTATTTTTCATTCAATTAAATTGAGAACAATTTCTTGCTCAAGAAATTGGCTCATGTAAAACGGCCTTTAGACTTTATCTAACTTATTTAGACTCGCGGGCCTCTTGCCATTCCAATGTATCTCAAGAGCCCCAAAAAATTTTATTACTAAATCTTCTAGATTATTTGGAATCAAAATGAGCGATGATTAAGTATCTATTAACTTAGGGATCCATCAGTCTCAATTTTTTTTAAATTTCTTTAATTAAAGAAAAAAGAAAAAATATATATATATTGTATAAAAAGTGGAAATGGACGGGGAAATAAGGACCATGATAGGAAAAATATAAGAAAAAATTTCGAGGTGAAAAATTTAAAACAGCTGGAATGCAACTGTTTGTATTTGTAAATTTTTAGAATTATAAGATGCCAAATAAAGTGCAAAATTTTGGATATTATTAACTTTCTTTAAGACGTGGAGGACAGCAAAAAATTACTCAGAGAACTGTATGAGGTGCTCAGGCCATTTGACATCCCCATATACAAAATAAATGTGGCAATTAAATCCAGACCTTTCAGATACCAAAATTATTTTTCTTTAATTTTAAAACAAGCAGTTCATTTTAAAAAAATCCATTTTTTAAATGAAGTTAAAATGGCTCACCGTCAAGCCATTTTGAAAAATTTTCAAATTAAAAACACATGATTTTTGAATAAATAGTGAAATGAAATTTTATAAAATAAGTTTTAATAATATATTCATTTATGAAGATTTTCAAGCAAACAGGAAGTCCTTTTATTGCAGTGTCATAGAATGAAAGGTTTTTACCATTTGACAGTGGCGCAAAAAACGCCGACGTATTGTTTATCGCCATCACTACTTAATGATACTTTTAGACAATGGTATGAATAATGGTGCACTCAGAACTGCAGAATAGAGAGTATTATATACTAAAGTCAAAAAGAGCCAGTAAAAAGTGATGACGATAATCAACATGTCGGGTTTTTTTTAAGCAACTAGCTTAAACACAACTTACACCGCTCTATAACAACACTAATAAAAAAAAAACTTTTGAAAAAGGTAGAAAATCATTTACTTTGTAAAATGTTGTAATAATGATTTATTTAATATTATAAAATTTATAAATAGGAAGAGATCAACCAAGAAAAGGAATCAAAGTCGCAAATTTCAAAAGGTGGAGTGAAATAAGAATCTAGATAAACGAAACGATCGATTCTTCGACAAAAAATTTTCTTTAATCTGGTTGTATTTTTCCTGGGATCAAACTATAAGGTCACTGAAAATTGATCCTACGATCTCCAGCCTACCCATGGCATAGGTGTGTCTTATAAACCTGACATCATAGATTTGATTCCCGATGACCATATGGTCAAATGCCAGCAATAAAAACTAACAATCATATTAAATAAAAAATTGACTAGTCAGATCCGTAACATTCAAAGCATACATTGAATACTAATATCTAATTCAAGTATCGAATTTATTTAATTTATAAAATGTTTTTATTTCATCATTATCATATTTTGCACCGAAGAGCCAAAATAATTGCATATAAATAGATTTGGAACCCATCTAAATAATGACATTTAAGAGACGATATTATTATTATTATTATTATTATTATAATAATATAGTATTATTATTATTCTAGAAGTGCTCGGATAAAAAAAAGGAGTGGAAGATCTAGAAAAAGCTGATCTAATGAGCTCTTTAATTTACAATTACAAGCATGAAAAAAAGAAGAGTTTTTTGTTCAGACAAAGATCTATATAAAGAAACTTAACATTAGTATATATTAAATATAGAAAAGAGGAATTTACCATTTGATCTAACTGAGGAATTGGGAGTGTCTGTTGAATTTGAGGTCCTTGTACTTTGTTTTACAACGAGATGAACAGTTAATCCATCTTTAATATTGTGATTTTGTAATGTTTCATGATCTTTCATTATTTTACCAGCAAATATAAGACATAATTGGTCTGGTGAGGCGTTGAATTTTTTTGATACCAATTCTTTGAACTACAAAATAAAATTGCACAATTAATCAATGACATCATTAAATTAATACAACAAATTTTTTTGTGATTTTAATGATAAAAATAATTTAATTTATCCAATTAATTTTTGATTTCGTCATCAAATATATTCAAATTCATATCTATCTATATATATGTGGATAGAGAGAGCGATATATACATATATGTATATATAGATATATATACATATAGTCATAGTCGGTGTATATTTGGGATAAAATCAAAAATTTATAATTAAATATTAATAAATTTAAGAAGTGAGTAATAATTTTACCGCTTTAATTGATGCATTTTCTTCTACGTCTACCGTTTGTTTTTCTTGTGGAGTTTTAACCGTAATTGTAATTTTTTTAATCGTGTCTTGTCCTTCCGCCATTTTATATCATTACAAGCAAAATGTGGAGAAAATTTAGAATGAAGTTAGCAAAAGAATAAACGAATGAATCGTTTAGAAAGAGCTCATTTCACGTCAGGTGTCATTTCTCAATCAACAATGATATATTTTAAAAATAAAAAAATTTTAAATTAGAATTAAAATCTTTAATAATAATTTAAAAAATTTTCTAAATATACTTCAAAAATTTTTGAAAAAATAATTTTTCTTTTAATAAATTAAAAATTATTAAATAATGATGAATTATTTTTTGCAATTTTAAGCGCGATTTTATAATAATTTATTTTTAACATTTCTATTTTCAAGCTCCCTTCGCAACCTCCGCAATTTCTTAAATCATCCTCTGGGACGGAAGTCTTCAAATAAAATGAGAGAGTAATTATTTAAGAATTATTTATAGAGTTTAATTTTTTTTTTTAAGAATTCAAAATTCTCAAATTAAAATGATATTAGCCATCCATCTAAAAATAAAGTTAGCCAACTTCAAATTGATAAAGCTCAAAAAAAAATAATCATTCGATGTCTAGTAATGAGACAGCAAAAAGAAGTGAGATGACAAGCATATTCAAGAGACAGGGGTAGAATCCAGATTATGACCTTTGTATAAATTAATATTTAAAATACCACAATGATACGAATTTTATCAAAATACAAATATATTTCCTACCCTGCCTGTTCATCGCTTTCAACCAAAAAATGGCAAAATTATTTTATATTCTAATATTTATTTTTATATTTATAAATTAATTTGAAATTGGTGAGTTAAAAAGTTTTATTTAAAAAAATATTAATATCTATATGAATGTATGAATAATTTCTTTAATTATTTAAAAATTTTTTACTATTTTGGGAGATAAATGATTCAAATGTTTGATTTCTTAGTTAAAAAACTATATTTTCCAGAACTATTGAGTTAATCAATATGTATTGTGAATAATATTCACTAATAGGGTTAGGCCGTTCGAACGAACTGCTTAATTATCTCATATATTTATTAACTCAAAAAATTTCGAAAACAAAATTACGCCCGACATTAGTCGGGCCGGCTTTGGAATTCTTAAGAAGCCATGTGCTCTATGTAAATGGTAATAGGGACTTACTAGGAAAGGAATAGGGGGCTCTTGCTAAGAGAGAAGTTTTACATATTACAAATAATAGAATATTTGTAATATGTAAAACT
>JAAAKE020123760.1:0-15133 GCA_010014785.2 Anisolabis maritima
GGTCCACATGACCTTCATACGCTCAATAACGCCATCTATGAGCGAACAGCGGATTTAAGCTTGTACACCTGGTAAATTCGGCGTTGATTGTAGAGGTTATATAAAATAATTTGAAGGATCATACAGTATGTATAAGCATTTATTTTTTTAAGTATTTTCGGCATCTGAAGCAATTTGGACTCCGGCCTTATTCATTTATATTAATTGGTAGCCACCATATTATAAATAAATTTTTGGCACTCAGAGCGAACCACTGACCTATGGTATATGAGACGAGCGATCTACATTCTGCATACAGATAAAGGGCCATACCGGATTAAACAAGAGAGAAAAAATTATATTTAAATTTAAATAATAAAAAATTTTATATTATAATATAAAAACTTTTAATTTATATTATAGTATTTGATTTATTATCTCTTCTGATATTTATAAAAAAAAATAGAGATATAATTTTTTTAAATAATTAAAAAATAAAGTACTTTTATCGAAATTGACAGTAAAAAAATTAAATTAATTAAGATAATGAAATGTTTCAATTCTTCAACGTTCATATAAACCTCAAATGATGTTCCCACCCATTTTTTTTTTAATCAAAAATTGCTTAAAACCCTTCGGCTAAAATGTGAAAATCTTCATTTTAATCGAGTTTTTAATTAAAAACTTTGAGTTAAACTAATTTCAAGAGTGATACATAAAAGTAAGTCACGCAAGAGACGTACGATGAAGAAGTGGAAAATATGGCTTTAGAAAAATCATAAACTCTCTTGTTAAAATACAATCATATGTTTTTCTTATAGAGCGGAAACTTGATTTAAATTATAATATGATGAAATTTTCAAATCTGAGAGAATTGTTTTTTATTAGACTTAAAAATAATATATCTTATTTAAATAAATAAAAAAAAAAAGAACGCTTATGATTATATAGGGCTATAGTTATGTAAATTAGGAAAACTCATTTTATTCTCGTTTATAAATTTTGGAAATTAAAATTGAACAGGTTCTATTTCCAGCAATTAATAAAAGTAGATTGACAGTTGATTAAAATGAAAATGATTAATTTGTATATTTGTGAAGATAACGAATATAAACATAATTATACATATTCATGAAAAATAATTATAATTAAATAAAAGTAATATTGATCCCGACTATAAAAACCATGAAATAAGCAAATTTATTCTGAAATCGATTGATTTTAATGAAACTTAATGTATCTATGAAACAGATTTGTCTTTTTAGAAAAACATATAAGTATCGAATTAAATTAATTCACTCTTGTAATTAAAATATAATACAATCATATGTTTTGAAAAGTAATAAAAAATAAAAAAGTTGATAATCATGTTAGAATTATTAGTAAGTTTGTAGTATAGAAAAAGTTCATAATAATAAACTTGTAATTTTGAATCTTAAAAAATAATTGTTTTTATTCCCCTCTCACCTTCCAGACTAGAGGTTAAAGAAAATGACATTGTCAATATTGATAACTTAAAAGCCAATGGGATGGGTTTAGTTCCCAGACATTTGGATACCAATTGATATAAATAAGTATGTCTAGATTAAATGTATCGTAATTAATATATTATATATTGTATATCGTTTAAAGTCTATATGAAAAAATTGTTTTTATCAACTGTCATTTAAAAAAAGGGAGATATTGTAATAATACTAATTTTGACCTTTCAGGACGATTGTTAGGCTAAAATTGGGTCAAAAGAAAAATGTATTTTTTAATAAAATAATTTTTTTTAAGTATATTTTTTGCTGGTGGATCAAGTAACTCCTGGCCTTTGGGAGTCGGACCCGAGATCTCTAGCCTATCCGGGGATCGGTGTGTTTCCTTTGCACCAGACCACCGGACACTCGACCACAAAAAATTTCTTTAATAAAAATAATTGTTTCGGATGGATTATTGCCTGGTTCGAGGTATATTTAATGTTTATATGAATTGAAAAGAGCTCAAAAAATCATCTAACTTAAAAATGTGTAGGGCTGGAAGTAGAATAGATTACATTTCTTTAAAAAAATAGGGACACATAAAAAAACCTCCTACTGTCTCTTTAGAAAAAGTTGGGAGAGGCAAACAACTTTCTGAGTACCAGATATCAAAAAGAGAATTTTTTCAGTTGTGTTCCAAAAAAAAGTTTGGTCATAATTTATATTACTTAGATATATTTAATATATATATATATGTCTTTTGTTATACACGTTATATATATTTCGTTAAGTTTTATATAAAGAAAAGCAATAAAATTCTAAAATATTATTAGGGTTGTTTTAGGTTTAAACATGTTCCCTTTCTCTCTCTCTCTCTCTCTCTCTCTCTCCCCCCCCCCCCCCCGGCCACTTTAAACACCCCACACTCAACAGTTAACAATAATGTTTTTTTTTAATCCGTTAATCTGTTTCAAAAATATTTTTATCTCCGGAAAGGTAGGAATAAAAGAGCTTTTATTTTTTTGCTCATCAAATATTTCAAAATTTCCAAATCAAATAATCCCACTCGAAACGTGGTTCTATACATACCGTTCAATGATTTACAAAAAAAAAAAAAAAAAAAAAAATGTAACATACACGAACAGGAACGACGTTTCAGTCCTAGTTTAAGACCATCATCAGAACAAGGTTTTGCTTTGAACTAAAGAGCTTGAGCTCCTAAACTAAGACCGAAAAGTCGATCCTGTCGAATAAATGGAATTGGCATGAAAACCCCCTTTTTTTTTTTTTTTTTTTTTTTATTATATTCTACTTATTGATTCAATAATGCAACATATTTTGCTAATAATACTTGTTAATTATTGAAGTTACTTTTTTTAATTATTAATAATATCATCAATAACCCATTTATAGAATTTTTAGGTGGATAGATTTTTGTTCCCGCACATCTAGGAATAAATATAAAAATTATTTTATCTATTTTTTAATAATAGTAGACTACTTACAAAAAGGAAAATGTATGTTGAGAATTTTGACTGAGGAAGAGAATAGATCACATATTTGGATTCATTTGAAGAAGCTTACCTGAAACAAAGCAAAAATAAAATTAGTATAATTAAAAAAAAAAAATCGAATAAATAGAATAGACAATTAGGTAATTTAGACGCCCCGCTGAAAATTTTTAATTTTTATAGTTGAATTAGGGATAAGTATTCAAATTTTTAAAAAAATCTGAGCTGCCCGCGAAATTTTAAAGATTAGAGATTCTAGATATAGTTTTTTTTCAAAGGATTAAAGTATTTATTGCATGAGATGATTGTTATAATATACAATTATTAATGATTATCTTAATAATTACAGGTCTTGAAATATAATAAGTGCCGACCAAGAGCATTATTGGATTAAGAACAAGACTTTATCCAAGTTCTTCCCCCTCCTCCAGATGTCTCTTACTTCTCACTCATACTTTATATATATATATATATATATATATATATATATATATATTAAAAAAAAAAAAAAGTAATTTTTTGAGATCGTTTTATCTAGGCTTATTAATAAATTAATAAATAAATAGAAAATAGAAAAAATAGATAACGAAGTTAGAATTTCTCGCACTTTATCGCTAGCCATAACTTCGGGGAATATAAGATGGGGTCGCTCTACAAACCTACCGAGTATGCTAGTCATGTCATGTTGAGTTTTGTTGTTATTTGGATAAATAAATATCCTTTCAATAATTGAAGAAAAAAAAATAAAGAAAAAAAAATATATATCCGTTTTCTCTCTATGATGACGTATATTATCTTGTATTTTTTTTTAGAATAAACCTGCTCCCATTTTAACGGATTGTAATGAAAATTGGCCCAGGGCTGAAGACAACTGAGTTTAAAAGATTTGGTGTTACGTGATAAATATTGGAGGGGGGCTTTTTTACCGCCCTCTGTGGACCGATTCTCTTCCAAATTTAAAAGCTTCTTAGGCATTCCTAGAACTATAAAGTTGTTAAGTTTCATCCTTTTCTGATGAATTGTTCCAGAGATATAAGCCAAAATAAAACTACATACCCACATATATATATATATATGTAATATTCTTTATACTCAACCAAATTTTTCATCTAAAAATAAATAACTAATAAAATTTTGAAAACACCAAACCAACTTAATGGTTAACCCAACTGATGAGTGTTTGTATTTGTTGCTTAAATATGGGAAATAGATTTACTACAACAACTATTTTGTAAAAGTAACAATTAAATTCTACTTCCTCTCTATATATAATATACCATAATTTGGTTCAAGTAATAATAAATAAAACCAACGTCAACGTCGTATTTATATATATATATAAATTTATTTATGACCTGCTTAGAGGCACAAGTCCTCGGTGGTTAGCATTTTTGGAGTCCTTTTAACTTGAATCATGAAGTTATTTGAAAAAATTGGGGGTTTAAAATTTTTCATGGTCATAATATTTTTCCCTTACTATTTATTATACATCAAATCTTCAGTTAATACCGCTCTAGTGAATTAGGGTTTTGTTGAATATAATAGTGCGGGAAAATAAACCTAAATGAAAAAGCACACATCGAATACCTAATTAAGTAATTAAAGGCTTTTTTTTTTTGGGCAAATAAAATATTTTTTAAAGAAATGGAGGGTGGGATAGGAAATCTTTTAGGCGCAGGTTCCCTCGTTATCAAATGGTTATGTCACTTCCTATCTGAAAATAATTTTAAGATATTTATTTGCTAATTTAAAAAAATCTCCATCCATTATTCTAGACTTTATTGAATGTATTTCAAAGGATCGACTGACTTCCGTTTTTCTTTAGTATTTCCGCCAGCAGAGATGATCGATACAGGAATCTTTAATGAGTATCTAACATTTATATTTCTCTATGAATAAAAAAAAAACAGATAAAGAGCAAGATTTTTTCAGTGTATTTATTATTTTTGCTATACAGGAAATCTGACTCGAATTTTATTAAGTATTTATTTCATTATATATTTATTTTGGTTCTTTTAAAATCTGGATTACCCAAAAACATAAAATATTATCCTCCATATTTTAATGTCATTTTTTTTTTAAACAGGAATATATCATTTTTATAAATAATTTGTTGAAAAGAATGGAAAAAAAAATTTAATTTCAAATGTGAAAATGAAATATATAGTAGACTATATTTTTTTTTTTTTAGCTTTGTCCTTTTTTTTCATTATTGGAAATATTTAATATTTTCAAAGACATTAAATCACAAAAAAAAAAATTTACTCGACAGTGATGGATGGGATTAACGTTGAAGAAAGTCATCTCTCTCTCGTTTTGAAATCGAATCAGGGAGTGCATTTTATGAAGATTAATCTCTTAGATTGTTATCGAAAATATCGAGAGAAAAAAAATATCCTGTGTGTTATAAACATATTAAAATTGCCAAATATCAAACGTTTAATTTATAGATTTGGTCTGGTACCGAGTTCTCAAATGACATTGCCAAAAATCAAAACCTTTTATTTAAATATTTAATCTACATTATTATCAATTTATGTTTAGTTTAAAATAAAGCTAAAAGATGAATAAATATTTAATAATATTAATTCAAATGAGGAATTGTATTCGGTTTTGAATATTTGAATTAATTATCTGATGATAAAGCTTTAATTTTAGCTACATTAATAAAATATATATTTATACATTTTATATGGAATTTTTTTAAATAGAGAGAAAATAAAATAAATAAAAAATTATAGTCCGCAAAATTTAATGGATATAAAATATTCATATTATCATGATATGGAGGTACTCTAACAGTTGCCGTTGTTAAATACAAATTAAAAAATTTATTAATATGTGGTCTAAGATTCCAAAAGACAAACGAATATTTATATTTATAATATTTATATACGTTTATAGAATTTATGAATCGAATAAATTTTACTTTGTTAGAAAACTATGTAAATTTTTAATGTTTTTTTTTTTTTTTGTCGAGAATTTTGAAACAAATCAGTTAGTAATTTTAAAATATATTTATATATATATATTAAATAATTTATGAAAAAGAGATGACTGGCTATATGATTTAAGTAGTTGCTTTTGCATGGATGGCAACTAGGTTGGAATAAAAGCGAGAGAAAAAAAAACGATTAGTCCTTTCTCAATTCTTTATTGCTGTAACATTTCGATCGCGTCTTCGGACTTTCATCAGGAGAGGACACTGTTAAATGGAAACTCTGTTTATCAGTTCCTCATTTATTATTATTATTCAAAGGGCGTGGTGAACTTAAAAAGTTTGGGAAACCCTGCCCTAAGCTTGCATATTTTGTTGCCATTTTCCAGTTCTATTTTGAGCCTAAAAATTGGTTTTAGTATAGAGAGCGTATTAATCTTAACAATCTTAATTCTAACTTAGCTTCTCAACCGATTAATCATCAACTACTGATTATTGTATAAAGAGTATGATTATTCGGTTTATCTACGCAACTAAGGCTTTAGAATATTCCAAGTTGGTAAAGACTTCATTGAATAAGCAAGTTCTACAGAGTGGCAGCTAAAAGACGCACCATTCTTCCCTCGAGAGCAAAAAATGTAGTAAATAAAGACATGATTATAAATTAAATTAAGAATTTAAATCCTTTTTTAATTGTTAAAATAGGCGTTTAAATAATAAGTAACCTTACGGGACTTAGTGGCTGGCTTTTGTGGTCTTTTAGATGTTCTTTATTTAAATCTCATTTCGATTCAATCATTGACCAGAAAAATTAAATCAATGAAAAGTAAAAAAAAAAAAATACTTAAAATTTAAATCTCTATATGAGCAGAAAAGTACGAGAAAAAATTTTAGAAGGAAGGAACAATATATATCTAGTTATCAAAGAGGGGAGGCAGATTTTTTGCTTCAAATCCTACGTCAGTAGTATAAAATTAACCAATTCTATTCTTTCTATTAGTTCCTCTTATACCTGTCTACATATGAGTACTAATATAATCGTGAGGAAAATAAAAACAATTATATTATTACAATAAATACGACTAACATATCAAATTCAAATCATAAATAAGGCTTTTTTTTTACTATTATAATAGATATATTTATGAAAAATATGGAATACATTTTTTAGTGGACTTAAGATGACTAGTGAATCTTATTCAAAATGTCTTATTTTGTGAGTTTTAGTAGGCATCCAAAGGCTGTCTATTTTAGGATATTGGCTTTTACTTATATTAATTTGTTTAAAGAGAAAATAAAAAAATTAATACTATCAAAAATTTTCAAAACTATAAAATATGTAAATGCAGAAATATGATTATACTATTCAATTTTATATCAAAAATATATTCCAAATCAATTTCGTTATTTATTAATAATTAAAAACTTAATTAAATATATAGTAGTTATACACTAATTTATAATATTTAATTATGTACATATTACATATTTCCATCTCTATTAATACATTATACATTAAAATAAAATTTTTTAAATTAAATTCTAATTTATTTATAATAACATTTACATAACATTTAATTAATATTTATCTAACATTTACGCTGTGATTACTTATTTTAAATTAGACTGTTCGAAAAAGAGGATATGGTTTATTCATTATTTTAGGAATTATTTACTAAGTCTTTATATTACCGGTTTGTACTAGTGACGTAGGGATGGACTCAAATACAGAGCAATCGGTCTGAGTGTTTGATATTAAAATATATTTTATTGTCTAAATCATTGTTTTTCAAACTTTTTTCATTCGTACCCCCCTTTTTTTTAATAGGAGTTAATGGCGCTCCCTCGCCTCTCCCCACTCACCATTAAAGGGAAAAGGGAAATATCAAATGAAGACAAATAAAAATATAATTTTTTCTTTTTATTCCACCCTCTTTGATGAGGTCTTGGTTAAGACTATCGTCAAATTTTTATTACTTTTAATAATAGAGATCTTTTGGCAGCCCTTGAGCTCTGTTGCTGGCCGGAGAGAAGAACAGCCACCAAGATCATTGCCAATAAGCAAGGCCTAGCACTGATGAACCTCGGATAGGTAGCCTCTGAGAAACAAGAGTCCGCTGGAAGTCATCGATACGAATTTTTTTCTATATTTAATAATATTGTATATACGAGGGTTGCCTTTTATATTTCGGGTTTGCGTTAAACTAGTGCTGCTGACGCTTCTATCGTAAAGTTTGACATTTTGATGGTATATGTTCTCAGAATGTATTGGCATACGAGCGCTATTTGTGTAGTGTACAATAACTTGAAATCATCTCGGCTAAAAATGGAATTAAATCGTGAACATTTTCGAGCGATTATTTTTTACAACTTTAGACATGGATTAACAACAATACCATCAAGGACTAGTGTTTATCGATGGTTTGCCGACTTCAATCGTAGCCGTAGTTTGGTTAAGGACGAATTTCATGAAGGTCGTCCAAAATAGGTTGTTGTTACGGAATACAGTGAACTTCAAGATCGTCAAGTGACTTATCGTGAGATTGAGGTATTCTTGGGCATTAGTGGGACCAGCATACCTTCAATATTGCATGAAATTTGGCCGTCAAAAATATTTGTTTTTGATCTCAAATCCCGAAATATAAAAGGCAATCCTCGTATATCGATCACATTGCTGGTTTAAAAAGTGGCTAATAAGTGAAAAATTTTGTTTAAAGATTTTTTTCACTTTGTATTAACTTTTACTTTTACTTAAATCTGTATATATTGGGGCATCTGTTTTTTTCCTGGTGTAGTCAAATGTGCGGTAGTCTTGTTCAAAGGAAGCACACCGATGCCCCGGAAAGGCTGGAGATTCTGGGTAGGACTCCGGGGGGCTAAGAGTCGCTTGATTCACTAGCAAAATATACACTCACAAAAAATTATTTTATTATATATAGAAAAAATTGCCTCTAATGCTAAAAATGAATTTAAATTAATTTTAAAAAAAAAGAGCTCTGTTGGTTTTAATCAAGACTGGTCTACTCCAACTATATATAAAAATATTTACATCGTTGAAAGATCAAAAAATATTTAACTTTTTTTTGCTTAACAAAATTTAATTCGTCTCTCTTTTATAATTTTGTGGCCTTTTTTTTAGAATTATTTCCCACTCAAACTTTCTCTTTACTACGAAAACCTTGTTATTTTGCATCCCAAATTTACTTTTCTTTCTTTGATCTTACATTTTTAACACTTCACGCCCTAGAGGTAGGGGATTGTTTGACAATCGTTAAACTAAACCAAATCATAATGATATCAAAAATATTCAGTTATTATTTGGTTATAAAATTTTTCATTTTTTATCTAAATAATATATTGTCTAATTTTGCTTTCAATAATTTGTTTTTCTTTTTTTGTCTTCGCGCCCCCTAGAGGAGTGAAGAAAAGCTGGTCTAAATGCATCTAGATATTTAATAAAATTAGATTGTATGGGTCTTGCAGAAGTCAATGAATTTTTTAATTTTAAAATTCTAAATATTTGATATGTGCATAAATAACTTAGTGATATTAAAAATTTGTATTTTTCTAAGCCTCTGAGGCCATTTAGAGTCCGTCTATATTAATTTAAATTCATTTGTAGCTAATAAAATTTAGGAATAAGAACCTCTATAAAAAACTCTATTGGGGACGTATAGGCATTGATTCATTCTTTTATTCCTGGCTGGTATCCTCTTTCTATATTATATCAATATCATCAACATCCACGTCCTGTTATATAATTAAATAAATTTTATCGCTCAGGAAGCAAACCACTGACCATAAAGCAAGAGCTTTACCTTTACTTTAAGGGAAAGGGTAATTAGTAGATGGAAGACCAATTTAGATTTCAATTTTATAATTAAATGAATAATTAAATAAAAATTATTTAAAATTTTTATTTATTATTTTGGCCAAAATGGCAATGCCAAAGGCCAATAATGTAGAATAATGTAATGTAATATTTATTATTTAAAAGTTTTTATTTTTTTAATAAGATTTACATTGACATTTATGACAACAAATTTTTCCTTCGCTTATAGAGCTAGAACATTAAAAAGTCAAAAGGCAAACTATTTTTTATTCAAAAGTAAAATAAAACTGATAATGATTGCCCTGTTTAATTCCAGGCCTTCGGGACTGCTCTGGCATAGAACATACAATATGTCACCGATATTCATTCTTTCACAAACTAGCATCAGAGGTCCAATTTATTTTTTTATTATTTATTTTTCTCTTTTGGGTATTGAGCCAAATACATTAAAAATTCCAAAAAACTATTCTTTATTCAAAAAACAAAAAATATTATAAATTCTCTTTGCGAAAATGTCTTCATGTCAATATTAAAGATTTTTGGAACAAGCTACACACTGCCTGTATAAATATAATATGCAAAGAGTTTGGCTGGGTGGGCCAAGTGCCATTTATAATTCTAATGTCCCTTTCGGGCGTTAAGATGGAATCCCCATGCAGATCTCGCCGGGTAAACATGCAGCATTAAAGGGTGAGAAGTTGAAGCTTAGGGGGCAAATATGATGGATGGTAAAAAGAACAAAATTATAGATATATAGGAAGCAGAATAAAAGAGAGGATAGTAGACATGACTAAAGTAGAAAATGATAAATGTTTGCAACAGTCATTTGAATGAGGAAGCAATTAGTATTAAAATTAAAAAAAAAAAAGACCAAGTTATTTATATTTTTAAAAAAATGATAATAATTTATGAATTTAACTTCAAATTCATAATTCATTAAATATTTATCATTAAAAGAAGAAGTAGAAGCCTCTGGTTGGATGTTTATTTAATTCTCTTTAGATGTTGAATTAATGGATGGAAAAAAATGTTGAAATTGAAACAGAGAAAAAGCTATTAATTTAAATTAAAAAAAAAAAAAAAAGAAATATCTTTAATAACATAAATTATAATAGAAAAATTTTTGGATGAGAATAAGAGTAAGAATGAACCATCAATATTAACTAGGTATATAGTATACATATATCTAGCCTTCTCTGGTTTACATTTGGTAAATTTTAACAATCATTTTTTTATATTGTGGTTATTACAAAAATAAAAACCAAACTAATATTTATTCTTTTCACAACAATTAATAATATGTTAAAAAACTAAAATATATATTGTACAAAGCTTATAAACTGAATTAGTATTAAAAAAAAGGTCCTGGAAAGAGAGCGCTATTGAAAGAAACTAACTCATTTAAAGTGATTTTTAAAATGGATGAATTTTATATTGGCAGTAGTATAAATAAAGTAATGTTCTCTATTAAGTAAATAAAAGAGCGAGCCAAGGATATTAATTTTATAGATACAGTGAGATTGTGTCAAAAATATATATATATATATATATATATATATGATGATGGGCCCGAACAAGAACCGAAACTTTATTTAAATAATAAAAGAAATAGTACTTAATGCTTCTTTTAATCAACTTGGAATTGCCCTAATTTAGAAATATAATCAGTTCCATATGTTCTCAATGGTTTGTTTTTACAAATTATTTACAATAGAATTATGGTGAAGTAAAGTGATATAACAAGAAAAAGTCAAAATATGCATAAACTGGGCATAAGTGAATGTGTAAAAAATATAAAAATCTTTAAAAAAAAAAACAAGAGACTGTTAATTTTCTCATTAAAAAGTGCGATTTTGTCCTACTCGAGGAGAGACACCTGAATGGGCCGTAAAAGGTGAGCTGTGCTAGTAATATTTTATTCTTTCCTACTATTTCTAGTTTTAAAAAAAAGCTCTTCTTAGTCATAGTAGTAAGAAATAAACGAAGAAATAATTTAATAGCTGACAATTTTATCATAAAAAGCGAAAAGGTTTCAAGACATTTTTGTTTACATACAATTTATGATAAAGTTTTTAAAAATTTTTCTTTATTAAAAGTTGTATTTTTTTTTTTATCCTCCCTAGTTTATGTCCTATTTTATAAAATATTTGGTTGTTTAATATAATTTTTTTTATAACTTGGTACTCAAAAAAACATAAAAATAAGTTGACACAAGGGTTAAAGTACGTATCTTTGTTTTTATGTTTCAAACAAAATTTTCTTTAAGTTGACTTCTTTTTAAAAAACATATATGTAGGCAAGTAAGTAAATAAAATTGAGTGAGTTCATCTCCATCTCAGCTAATGATAGTTCTTAATCATTGCACTGATTAAATGTCATGAGATAATAGTGTATCTTTAGGAGTCATGAATTTTCAATTAATTTAATAAGAGATAAAAAAAATGATGACACTTTTCGTTCTAAAATTTTACTCTAGTTTACTAATTACTAAATTTATTAAATCGAATTGGGTTTCCCTAATTTGGAATCAGTGTACAGACGAGTCCCGAAGATAAACAAAAATAAAATATGTTTAAAAATTTTTTTAAAAAATGCTAAAACTAAAAAAAAATAAAAGGAAAAATAAAATATTTGGACCTCTCTCCCAAACAATAAAGGACAACCCTGAACACGTCACTGTGTGGAATATATTAAATTAGTATTTAACTTAAATTTATTCAAAATTGGTTACCTACAAATTTCCTAAGGACTCACCTAGTTTGGGCCTCATCGATCCTGGTGCTGGTATTCTTTTCCCTGAGCCAAGACCACGATTAAAGTAAGTAAAATAAGTGGGTTTATAAAAATTTATTTTAGAAAATAATCCTTTTCATATGAAACAAATATCAATTATTCTTCCATTTTATCAGGATACACAACAATTAAACATATTATATTCTCATCTAAAGAAAAATATTGCTATTAAAGATAAAGACTTTCTCTTAAATTTTAATTTCCAGCTGGAGGTCGTTGAGCCATTATTAAAGATGATATCCTGGTTAAGAAAAACCTTTAGAAAGAGGTCAGATATCAAAATAAGAGGGAATACAAATATAAGAATTTATTTTCTATGAATAATTTAGAAACATGAGAGTCCTCTAGAAAATTCAAGAGGAACGAACCTGGAGAAAATCCCTTAACGAATATTTTTTTTCTTTTTATTTTGAAAACTTGATTTTTATTTCAACTAGAATATGGAGGTCCTATAACCTTTCGAAATTTATGTTTTTTAGATCTATATCTATATTATAATTCGACAGAATTAGAAATAGAAGAATCCTTTAAATAAAAAACATATATAGAAAGGGAATGAAGAAATAAGGGCTTGATATAGAAGAAGGAAGGAGGAGATTATGGATTAGACTTTTATTTTCATTTATTTTTTAAACATCTGTTGATATTTTTGTTATTATAGTCTCTTTAATATAACTTTGAAATGGAGGCGTGGAGCGGAGAAATGACAAGAAAAAGCCTACGGTTGCTTCCGCTATGAAAAGTGTCCATCAGTGATGCACAACACTGGCAACGCTGCAGTCGGCACCTCTGCTGAGAGCCCAGTATTGGGCCTTTCCTCATCTCGTAGAAGATAGGTGAGTATTGATTATATTGATAACCTTTTAAACCAAGTCCGATAAAATTTATTTAAAACAACTAGATATTAAAAGGTATAATAAATAAAAACGAATATCATAAATAATAAAAGGACACAAGGCCCAACCCATCAGTCGGTATTAATAATTTTTTTATTGATTTAGTAATTTTATTTTTTTACTAAGAAGGGGAAGGGGCTAACTTTAAAAATGCTCAGAAGACAATGATGGCGATTGTATTATTTTTTTAGGATTTGTGAAAACAATAATTTTGAAAGGATAGAATTTTGAATCAGGTACATATACTGAAGAACTTTTCGAAGAAAGAGGGATATTGATCATTTCGAGAGGGAGAAGGCCAAACCTCGTATATTACAAAGTCCATACGTGTCATTCACACGTATGGACTTTGTAATATACGAAATAACTATAGGACCTTATTTTGTTAAAGCTTCAAAAAAAGAAAATTCTTCAGCTTTATTCAAATATATATATTGTAATAAAAACTAGCATTCGGAGAGGCGCCAAAATGAAAGTCAAATAATATTTTGGCTAAATACGGTATTATCTCAGATTATTTATTTATACTTATATTTATTATTATAGTCAATCAAAATATCATTTTAAAATCCTTAGTATAGTAAAGATTTAAATAAAAATGATTTGGAAATATTAATAAAAAAAAAATATGTATATTTTCTTTATGGTAGGATCTGAAATATGCAAAAGAAAATTCATGTATAATATGTATAACGATTTTTTTCTTTTGTTTAAAAAAATGGCGGAATCGAGAAAATAGGAAACCATTAACGTTCTATTAGTTTAATCCCCTGAGTGTTTACCTCGATTTCAATGAATTGCCAGGACACACTAGCCAGCCAACTGCTGCTGGAAATCAACTGCTCTGTCCTCCTCCTTCCCCTTCCCCCCCTCGGATATGTTAACAGGCCGTTAATATATAAATTTGTTCTCTGTCACTCTACATCCCATTAATCCTAATTAGCTACTATTAGACTTTAAAAAAAATTGCTAAAAAATAAACATCGAAAAAAAAAAAGGTGATCAATGATATTACAAATTAAAAATTTAACAAAAAATCCATTAACTAATCACGGTTTAATACAATTTTAGGTGTGGTCTTTTTGTCTCTTAAAAAAAAAAAAAGAAAAAAAAAGATTAGAAGGTGAATTCTGATTGATACTCTAAAGATTTTTTTTAGACGGATAAACCTATTTGAAATAGTTTCGGTTTTGTTGTTGACTTTAACAAAAATAAACCAATCGAAAGGCAAATAGAGTTTGCCTTGACGAAAACATGAGTAGGAAAACAAATATCTATAGGGGTAGAAAAGTCTACATTTACTTCTGGTGTTGCATGTGTTGCTGCCACTCTGCCACTGTGTAAATACTTGAATAAAATAATTATAACCTTGTTCAAATAAAAAGGTATTGATCTTGGTCTGAGTGAACTTTAAATCTAATCCCCAAAGAGGATAGATAGATTTTACTTTTTTCAATAAAATTAATTGGATTAGTTAGTAATCAAGGTTGCAGAATTTATTAAATTCAATATAAATTACCTTCATTTATTCATTTCTGGCAATCCAATGAGAAAAGTGAAATTTGTACAAAATTCAATA
This sequence comes from Anisolabis maritima, assembly GCA_010014785.2. Taxonomy (NCBI): domain Eukaryota; kingdom Metazoa; phylum Arthropoda; class Insecta; order Dermaptera; family Anisolabididae; genus Anisolabis; species Anisolabis maritima. The sequence goes on from JAAAKE020123760.1 coordinate 14,992, forward strand.
CTCATAAATGAATATATACAACTATAATACTTAGGTGGATTTATTAGCTCTCTCTGTAAATTTTAATAATATAAAATTTGGACATGTAACTCAGAGAAGACTCGGATTATATCTCTTGAAATGTTGAAATTTACACTATAAT
>JAAAKE020123782.1:0-10685 GCA_010014785.2 Anisolabis maritima
ATTTGTGTTTGATTGGACCTAGCCATCGAGGACTTGTGCCTCTAAGCAGGTCGTAAATAAATTTATTTATTTATTTTATTTATAATTGCGCCCCTTGGGATTTTCCGCTTTCGTGGCGGACGTGCTACCTTTACACGCCCGGTCAACTTTTACACCAATTTCCCAAGAATACTTTCATAACACTGTATACTTTTAGGTCAAATTACTTTGAATTAATATTTTACAAAAATGAAAATGAAGACTAGGCATGAACAAGTTTGATTTCTAAAAAGACGAGCCGTGGCTCGGTGCCTTAATGTCTGTTCCTAACTTTAGGATGAACAGGTCACTCAATTATATATTTTTTTATATTTTACATAATGCCACCCATTCATTCACTCGTTAAAAAATATTGTAATTAATTTATAAATACGAAATAATGTCGTTAATTTAATATTGATGATGAGTTTATAAAAGGAAAGAGATTTCACTGAATAACTAATTAATATAAACTGAGTTTTTTTAACAGAATCTTGAAATGCTTTTATACCTCTTGCCCAATATACATAAATTTATTTAACAATTTATCATCATTTAAAAATGGCAATAAAAAGTTGATTATTAGAATGGATGGATTCAATTTTACGGCACCTATGCGGCCCTATGTGCGTGCTAGTGGGCTGAGATTATTTGCCACTTCCCTATCCCAGCAGATTTGGCAAAGTTAAATAATTTTCTTCGACAAACTGGCCTCTTTAATCCGTTTAGCCACTCGTCTTCTCATAAGTTGTTGCTAATCAATCATTTACGGTAAATAAGCGAGATGATTGTCTTGCCTGGCCATGTTTGGTGCCCCTCGGACTTGAACGTTGTAATTGTTTTGAAAACCAGCACTTTTTTCAAAACAAACCCCTCTTATTCAATATTAATCATTTACTTTCCTATACACTCATCTCGAAGCAACGGTTGTAGGTGGCTACTCGATAAGAAAGTCAACGACGTCTCCTCATTTGAAACTCCACAACACTCTCTTCTCTGTGTGTGCTGAGATTGTAGACACGATTGCGGACAAAGGTGGGCCAAATAGAGTTTTAGATATAAGCTTTTAATGTCAATTTTTGGCAACAATCAATTTCATTTGAAGTTCAAACCCAAAAAATCAAAATATTTTTATTTTCGGCTATCCGCTTTAAATATTTAGTCCGGGGTGGATATAAATTTTAATAAACATATTTACAAAAAATGCATTATAGAGTCAACAATACATTTACTTTTCTGTTCAATTCAATTAATTTTCATCCGTCAAACCTTTGGGCCGCAATCGTGTCTACAAAACCACACACAGAGAAGAGTCAGATGTTTTGAACGAGGAGATCTCAACTTCCCCACAGAGATATACAAGCGTTGCTTCGAGTTGAGTGTATAGGAAAGTCATTGATTAATTAGCCACAACTTCATATATGAAATATATGATTTATAGAGCAAGAAATTGTTATTCAAAATTCTCTTAAAACTAATCACTTGCTTGAATAATAATTCGTATAAATTCGTATTTTGCATAATATGGAGATTTTATTTGTTCATTTAAATTATAAGAGGTTTTTCTAAGTTATAATTCGAAGACTCATGTTACAAATCTTACTTCTTTGGGAATTTCGTATTGCCATTTCATGCTTCAAAAGTACTACTTTGTACTCCCGACTAGCTTGCTATTAAGTTCACAAAAAAATGACTGAATTAGAATTCAGAAATTAAGTCTTCGTGCCTCTCTTCCCTTCTTTAATAAAAGAAGAGTTGTTTGGGCAGACGAGAAGGGCACTACACTCCCCACTTCCACTGCAAATCATTATTATATTCCAATATTTCTTGACATTTTATATTATATCAAACTTCATGATTATTCCAACTTAATTTATTTTATTATTCGTTATTAAATAAAAACAAAGGAGAGGGGGAGGGGGGGATATCGTGTCAAAGTTCTTGCACGTCTTTTTTGATAAGTGACATCGGTGTATTATAAAATTTATGATTGAAATTTAATTTTTTGTTTTTTTACAATTCCATTGGAATTCTATCCCTACACCTTAGTCAAATAGTCGCCTTAGATAAACGGCCTTTACGAAAAATATTAATCCCAAATAATACCAAATGATTTTATTTTCCTGCACTATTATCTATATATATATATATAAGACAATGTTCGTATGTATGTCCGCTTTAGACTAGAAAACTATTGGGACGATTTACACGCGGTTTTTTGCAAAATGGTCCACGTTGTCCGGAGAAGGTTTAAAGCTATTGAAATCCTCGATCTATTTAGTAGAAAGAAAGAGGGGCCTAAATGTTGGTTTTTTATTTTTTATTTTTAATTTAAGAAAACCGAACCTGTTTCTATGAATTTCTTTCTATTAAAAAGTTATTTTCAACCGAGAGAGTGGTTTGAATTAAATCCGTTAGGGAGTGCTGCTGTTTTGACAATTAGATTTATTTACATCCTGACTTTTTTAAAGTGAAGGTTAAATTCCGTAATGTTCAAATTTTTAATGTTTTGTAAGTTTCTTAATGCTCTTAATCTAGTAATAGCAAAGCATTGCCGGGTCAGCTAATATGATATATAAAAGTAAGGGGAAAGTATTATGATCATAAAAAAATTAATCCTCAATCTTTAGGTTTCAAGTCAAAAGAATCCCAAAAAAGTAAAAAAATCTTTATGAGCTTGTGTGTGTGTGTGCAGCTTTTATTTTGGCTTATATCTCTGGAACCACTCATCGGAAAAGGATGAAACTTTACAGCTCTAGGAAGGTTAGTCTTCAGTCCTGGATCAATGGTGAATGAGAGCGAGTTTATTTAAAAAAAAAAAAAAAAGGAAAAAAATTGGGTATAAGAATATACGTAATCATAGAAAAAAATTCTGAAATTTTATTTAATCTCCAATGACTTTTATTTTAAGTTCAATTAATGACAAGACAACATAACCTAAAAATCAACATGACATGACTCTTAAACTCGATAGTGTTCCATCTAATATTCCCAGAAGATGGCAACTTCATTACCTACTTTTTATATTAGCTATAACCATAACTATATAACTCGTCAAAAATAACAATATGAATAAAGAAATAACCAAAGAGAATTCTAAATTTGAGCGAAATTTGTTCACTAAATTGATATATAATATATATATAATGTAGTTATAAATGTAGCCCCTGAAAACACTTTTATTTTCAAAAAAGTCCCCAACATTATTTGGGTTGCCCGACCTCATATAAATGAAAATATCTCTTCAGCTGTTGTCTTTTCATCCAAAAAGTCAATAAAAATACACAAATCGTCTGTCATATTTTGATTTGTTTATACATTTTTCCTTTCCCTTTTATTGATAATATATTTAAAATTTTGCTGTTGGGGTAAAGAGAACTTAAGCCACATCACATTACACACACCTATCTATATCTACCAAAAACTCTCAAATAGAATTAGGTATTTATTTTATATTTATGCAACATTCAGGACAATGAGTTGGTTAATTTAAATTATTTGAGAATTTCAAAGTGTGAATGGATGAAATTGAGGGAGGGAGGGGGGTAAAGAAAAAGAGGGAAAGAGAGAAAGGGGGGGGGGTATATTTACTCGTATATAGCCTAATACTAAAATTTCTTCATTCAAGACTTTATGTGCATTGCAATTATGGAATATATTATTTTCACTAATCAAGCTTTCATAGAATGTCTAACTAGAATGTATTTAAACTTCTGCTTTAGGTAATATTAAATCTAAACAACATTTGAAATAGTGTATAGGAAAATCAGAAAAATGTTCATATCTCCAACTTCGTTGATCCATTTCTTGTTAAAATTAATACCCTTTTGGAGAGAATATTCGGCAGTTGGTTTATGAAACAAGAGCCTTGTCACTTCTCCAAGGGCCAGGAGCAATTCACTGTACATTAATTAATTAATAAAATGGTAGTTTAATTTTTTCTCTTTTTAAGTTTTAATCATATTTTTTCACTCAGCTCTCCAATCGACATTTCCTGCATCCATAAAAATTTCTCAGCTTCATTTGAAATAGTTATTAATTTTCCATATAATTATTATGTGCAGGTCCCTGTTTAGTAGATTTTGAACGATTTTTTGGAACGAATCCCGTGACTTGAGAAGCCCAGATGTTGATTCCGTATTGTATCTTTTTTTTTAATTTTAATTTATCATCAATTTGGGCTGCTGATGCCATCTTGAATATATATCTACAATTTATCATAAGAAAATAACGTATCGATGGCTTCCGGTGACCGTTCAACTCTCGTGTTTCTCGGAGACCACCTATCCAAGATTTATTAGAGGTTGACCTTGCTTAACAGCGATGATCTTGATGGCTACCGACCCGTTTTGTATCTAAAATTTAACTTTCATCATAAGATCTAATAAAAGATGGGCTTGATGAGAGTGTTGGTAATATCGGGTGACGGGGTTCTGGTGGAAGTGGAGAGCACGCCATCATAAGCCTTTTAACGCTGTGATTCTTAATCTATTTAACAGCTGGTAACCCAAATTTGTTCCCACACCCCTTGCAAAAAATCCAATTTTGAAGGAAAAAAAAAAGAAAACAATGTTTCATACAAAAAATTGATATATAATATATTAGCTGCAATTTATTCAAGAAAATCAAATAAACAAGACACCATTAGATACACAACAACTTTTGAGTTAAAATTTTACTTTAATAAATTAAATATTTACAAAATCTTAACTTAATGATTTTTTTGAAACTCTTCGTCATTTCCATCTTAATTCAAACTTAGAATTTAGGGCCTTTTTTTTTTTTTTAAATATTATTTAATTATATATTATTTTTAAAATTAAATTAAGCGGCGATCTTGATCGTTCTTGTTAAGCAAGGTAGCCTCTGGTAGCCCCCAAGGGGTGCATGGAACCAATGCTTCTAAATCTAGAGATTTTGGAATCGACTCCCTTCCCAGATTCCAAGAGATTGGAGAACGTAATTTTATAAAATTTTATTCCCATCGAAAAATATTATAAAAGATTCCTCATCTAGTGGGAGGGTTTCGTGATTGAGATCAATAACTCTGCTTAATATTACACAATCAATTATTTTTCTCTCTTCTCTTTGAAAAGTGTAAAAGGAAAAAAAAAACTCATTAGCGTCATCATAAAATTCCTTCCGTTAAGAGAAAGAGAAAGAAAAGTTGTTTTTGAGGGAGGTGGGGGTGGAGGAGGCAAACTAAACAAAAAACAACTTTTGACCACGACTACTGTAAGATAACAGTTAACTAGGGGAAGTAATGACTGAGAGAGATTGACTAAAAGAGTCAAATTGCCGAAGACGTTCCGAATCATCATCATCAAAATCATGTTGCTCAGAGCAACTGCTTATATATATTGTATTTTAATTAATATTTTAAGTAAATTCAAGAACGTATGTATTTATTTACAATATTAAATTTAGGATTTAAGAAGAGAAAACGACAACTCGTTTCCATGGTAACAAAATATAAATAATTCTTAATTCCTATGTACGGCATCTGAGGCTATATAGACTTTAAACAATTACAAATATATATTAATTACGATACATATAATCAAGGCATGTTTAAATAATTGCCAATTCAAATAATTTAATTGAATTATTTTTTATAATATTTTTAATTGATTAATACACAAAACGAAAAATCTCTAAAAATAAAAGGAAATATAAAATTGTGAATCGGAGGGAACCTAGGAGGTCAGGAGCTGGCTTCAAATGATACAGATTATTGTGGAAGAATTAGCCCTTTCTTTTTTAAGTGAACTTGACATGGAACAGGTACGTACCCCCGTTGATTGATTTGAATGCTAGGAAGTCTGCGATTAAGTTTCCCTGACAATTTCTATGAGCGCAAATCCTTCTTAAAAATTTTTATGTATTTCTGATGGGCATTTTCTATTAGTTGAATTATGAGTTTATTATATGATTTTTTATATCTGAAATTGGCTATCGCTTGAAAGTAGGAAATTATTAAAATATTTTAGAATGAATGTGAAATTGAATCCAGTAATGTATTGCTGTAAAAAAAAAAAAAAAAAAAAAAAAAAAAAAAAAAAAAAAGTACTTAAATGAACTCGGGAGAGTTCGAAAAACATTTAGATTGCATTTAGTTTCTACAACTCATACCCTCGTTTGATCGATAAAGTTAAAAAGTGACTCAAAATCTAACTGTCATTATTGATAACCCTTAAGGCCAAAGGATATAATTTCGGGTCCGATAAAATTTATTTAAATCATTTATTATGTAAATAAATATGGCTGGATAATATGTATCGTAATATTGTATGCCTGTATTAAGTACTTGGAGCCCGAGCATCGCTCGGGTTTTTTTTAATGGGCAAGAAGAAATGGAGAGTTTTCAAAGCGAGAACCTTGACAATTAGACATAAAATCTAAAGATAAGGTCATTCCACCAAACAGAAACGCTCTAAATATATTTTCCCAAAGATGAGATTTAGCGCGTAACCAAATTAGTAAATACATCCAATGTCATCAAAATCGTTAGAGCTATTTTCAAGAAAAAAATTACATGCATACATACATAAATATATACATACTTAGCTTCTTTAATAATAATAGATATAGCTAAGAGAAAGTAAATAAATACTTTTTAGAATTATAATATAATAATAATAGATAAATTAATAATTAATCTATAATCTCCAAAGTTTCAAATCCAACCTCAACAAGCCCCTCTCCCCTTCTCCTGTTCTTCCTGGTTGCTTGTGACTTCTGGTCATTATAGGTCCATTGGACCTTATGCTTCCAAAACCCAAAAAAAAATTTCTTTCGTCCACAATAACTCTAACATTATTTATTTGATTGTGCTGCAATTTTGCACAGAAAAAATAGACATAAATCCCAAGAAAATCGGATCATTAGGTGGGCGCAAAATTTTTTTCTTAGTTACCATTTAGTTTTATGATGCGAATGGCTCAATCTAAAATAATTTTTTTTTATATAAAGTTGCAACAAATTGAGATACAAATGTTATTATTTTACTTGGAAGTCTTTTAGAATATATAAAGAATAAAAAAAAACCTACAGCAAAATATTTATTTAAAATCAAATTTTAATAAAATAATAAATATGGGGTTTAAATATATTAATTAAATTAAGTATCTTTTAACTTTATCTCCGCCCTGTCCTTTGGTGCAGAGGTAAAGGTCTCGCCTCAAGTACCAAAGGTCAGTGGTTCGCTTTCCGTCCTAAGCGACAAAAATTTATTTGTATTATATTGGCTACCAATTAATAGAAATAAATAAGGACGGAGTCTAAATGGCCTCAGATGCCGAAAAAAAGACTTAAAAAAAAACTTTATCTCCAACTATTATTTATTAATAAATGGTCGGCAAAGCTGACCGCTCGACATGCTTGTCTTCAAATTTTGACATCATTAGAAAATTAAAATTCCATTCTAACATGAGTTTTATTAGACGGGTAGCTGTTAGAATCTCTATTATCTCTTTTTGGATGGGAGCCCAAGGATTTTTCTTTTTTTTTTTTTTTAGATATCAATTGAAGCTTTGTTCATTTGGCTAGCGAGCGAATCGAAGAGCTTCGACCGACCTTCAGAAGGCCTCCTCTCTCACAACTTTTCTTGTTCATAAATAGCAACGTTTTTTTTTGTTTGTTGTATCCCACGTTATTTAAATTGCAACTTTAAGCAGCCATCACCAACAACAACAATGTTGCTTAATTAACTTTTGAGAAATTAAAATTTGCTCATTTTACATTGAAATTCAAAAAAAAACGTAACAATCAAACACTTAAGCTATAATAATAATTTTTTTTTTATAAACACGTATAATTTAAAGACCTTGAAATAAAACAAATTTATTTTTATATAAAAACAAATTTCATAAAAAAAAAAAAAACATTTGAAAGAGGCGGAGTAGAATAACCTTTCTAGAAGACTTTCGAGTTAACAATTTCCATTATTCATTAATTCGTAATGTGTACATACACCTCCAGTAAACATTGTTTTTTTTTTTGGGGGGGGGGGATCTTATAATTGAAATTAAAGAATTTACCTTACATATATATATATATATATATATATATATATACTATATATATAAATACTTTCAGGGTTTGAAACATTAATGATGCAATCGCAGCAAAACGATCCATATCAACAGATAAAGGTTATCTCCAAGTTTTCAGTCTCCCCACCTCAACAATGTATCTCGCAAGCGTGTTAAATCATTAGATGATCGCGGAAGAAGAGGGGCATCATCTCGTCCAAACCAACGACCTGCAAGTTCATCATGACCGTTGAAAAAAGTTTGAAAAGGTTGAAAATCTGACGGAGCCATAGTATGGATGCAAACCTTGGAGAGATTCCGTATTTGTCACTTTGCTGTATTTGGACTTAGGAATGATCCTTTATATAGGCTGCGTTAAAAAAAAAATCACGTCTCCCTTAAACAAAAATTTGGGATTTAATTAAATTTAACAAATATGTTCATTCCCGAAATATTGAATAACTATCAAATATTATTAAACAATGAAAGAACTAGAAAATTCTTTGGAGGTCAATTCATCCAAAGGGAGAAGAACAAGACTCTTTTAGATATGTGGACCCCTGCTGCTGTTAAGGCACACCAATCTTTTTTTCTTTTTCATAAATCAATTTACTTTCCTGCACTATTTATATAAAATAGTAATTTTGATCATGAAAAATTTAATATCTTCCTCCCTTCCCAAAATATTTTTACGTTTCAAGACAAAGGCCCATGAAAAAATCTTAGCGCTCATATGTGGGGCTTTTATAAGCTTTTCTATAATCACTCAACAGAGGTAGATTTCTAGTCCTAAGAGAATCTAAGAAGATATTAAAATTTTAATCGAATCGGTAAAAAGCCCCCCCATCTCCAATATTTATCGTGCACTGGGATTTTCTCAGTATTTGCTGAGGTAAATCTTTTGAAATCAGTGATGCTAATTAAGACGTTTGTTTTGTCCCTAAATTTTCAAACCAATCGGTATGGGGCATAAATCGAGATTTCACCACACGTACCAAAGGGCAATGGTTCGCTTCCCGTCCAGAGCGACAAAAATTTATATTATATTTGGTTACCAATTAATTTAAATAAATAAGGATGGAGTCTAAATGGTCTCAGATGACTTAAAAGACTAAAAAAAAAAAAAAAACAAAATGAAAAGATAACAACAAAAAATAATACAAATCACAAAGGACTTGCATACTCTATAGGTCCCATCTCATATTCCCAGTGCTGGAAGGTGCTGCAACTTCGTTGCCTATTTTTTATATAATGTTTTCTGAAATCCTGAAGCTTGAATAAATCTCAAGGTAATATAGGAAGAGTGAGATCTGCAAATTTATTCTTTATTAACGGGAATTTGAAATTATCCCCAAATGGGTAAAATTGATAATTTATTTGTTTTTTATCCAAATTTAATTAACATTTGATTAAGAATCTTTGAGCCCCTCCCAAGTGACGGTTAATTGCATCAAATGTTTGGAAGAATGTTGTTGTCTCAAGTTTAAAGAGGAAAGTACAAGGCAGATTAGAATAGCGAAAAATCGAGAGTGATTCACCTCAACTTTCTCATACACACACACACACACACATTATATATACCTAATCACGATTTTTAGAAAAGTATCGCTTGTACCAAAGTTGATAGAGATCTACGTTGACTGGGCTACGCATCTAGGCAGGGGGTTTCACCCCCTGTACCCCTTATCATTTTGTGGAAATTTTTTTTTTTATAATAGAAAGAATGTGAAAATCTGAAAAAAATCCTAGTCTAAAACTATAATGTAAAAATTCTCTATTGGAAAACTTTCTTTAGGGGGACTTAAACTAAAAATTTCTAAAAATTTAATTAGTCATATTAATCTTCTTTTAAATCTTTTCAGATCCAAATTGGGAAAACTAGAAATCAAAGAGGGTCCTGGGGGCACAGCCCTCCTGGCTATCTATTCTATAATATAAAAGACAAAGTCTGTTTGTATGGACCAAAATCCATCCAGTAGTTTCGAAGTTTATACGTTACAAACAGACAGACAAAACAGACTTTGTCTTTTATATTATAGAATAGATAGCCAGGAGGGCTGCGCCCCCAGGACCCTCTTTGATTTCTAGTTTTCCCAATTTAGATCTGAAAAGATTTAAAAGAAGATTAATATGACTAATTAAATTTTTAGAAATTTTTAGTTTAAGTCCCCCTAAAGAAAGTTTTCTAAAAATAGAATCTAGCCTTAAATCACTACCAATAAATTTTCTACATACTGAAAAAAAAAACCATTGAAAATCCTGCAAGTAGTTTCGGAGTTCACGCAGAAAATTAAAAATTAAATTAATTAAATCTTGATTAATGATACATATTAAATTTTAATTTTTTTCCGAGAGATCTCTGGAGGAGAGATCTGCTTTTTCTTTGTCTTTTTGGCAACTCAGGCTATATATTTTACGATACAATGATCCAGGCATATTTATTTATTAATATATCAAATGGTATCCAATTGTTTTAAATTTTCTTCGGACTGCCTGGGACCCGAACCGACGTCCCTTGGCTTTGAAATTCATGTCACTATGTCATCTCTAACCTCTCAGCTACGGGGGGGGGGGGGGGGGGGGGAATATTTTGTAAATAAATTATATTTTTTTTTATTTTTTATATTATATTAA
>JAAAKE020123793.1:0-34236 GCA_010014785.2 Anisolabis maritima
CATGCCTTTCAAATGGCCATAAACAGTTGAATTCGACAAATTTAACCTCTCACCGATCTCTCGTGTGGTGATTCGCCGATTTGCATCAACTAATGCCTTTATCGCATCTTTGTCAGCTTCGACCGGCCTTCCAGACCGTGGTGCATCTTCGACATCAAAATTGCCGGATCGAAATTTTGCAAACCAGTTCTGGCACTGGCGTACTGTTAACACGCCTTCTCCATACACATCCGTCAATTTTTTTCTCGCTTGGACAGCATTTTTACCTTTTCTGAAGTTAAAAAGTAAAATATGACGAAAATGCTGCTTATTGCTCTCCATATTTAAAAGGGCACCAACCAAAAACTACTGGGTAGAATTTAATAGAACTTTTCACACACAAGCCTTGCAATATCAGCTCTCAAGACATATAATGGTTATGGGGCTTAAGTGTGAAGTTAGTTTCGAAAAAACGTAATTAAGTCCTCTGGCGGGAAAAAACGAAATGACTTTCCGAACAACCCAATATTTATTACCATTTGTCTTTCTTCATGTAAACTTTTTAGTTATTGTGCAATATGTCAAAATGTGAAAGATAATATTTAAAATACTTTAATTAAATTTATTTAATGAAAAAATCTCGGTTCTCAAATTCTTCATAAAAGGGGTTCTAAATTCTCTTATTTTAACACCATTTTTCTAATTTGGGATTTTCATAAAAAATTATAGAGGCGATCAAGAGAGGTAACAAGCCTGTGCCTCGGCATATGTAAAGGGAGAGGGAAAGACTAGCTTCTAGAGGGAGTAAAAGAAATGCAAATGTGCTCGAAGTCGCCATTTAGATACTCACTAGATGTGAGCACCTAAATAGAATATTATAATATATATGGATAGCTCCCATGATCAAGCAAAAAATTTTATTCATGCATATATTGTTCATTTTTTCTCTTTTTAGAGTTTCCAATGCTCGAAATTTTATCTTTATCTATCCCTGTTTATTTACATATCCTTTAACCAATTTTATCTCTGGATGAACGCCCCTTTGGACTCTAAACAAACAACAACTTTACTGTATTTTAAATTTTTTCTCATCTTTTGGGACTATTTACGAGTTCTATATATTATAATATATATATATATATTAGGAGATCTACATGAAATTCGAAATCATGAAATTTTTATAGTGTTTTTACATATTAAATTTATTATTTTCAGATTTCATGTAGCTCTCCTAATTATACATTAAGACGCCAAAATATACAGGCCTTCCAATTACTTTTGAGGGGGGGATAATATACAAGATGAAGAAGCGAGAAAAAGGCGACACCCGTAAACCACACTGGCATATACAACAAGTATATATATTAATAATAATAAATTTGGAGAAGGCATTGCAATTCTTTTGCTCACTAATTTATTGTCGCATGGTATATATAGTTAATGATATATATTAGCCTGCCTCTTTAATGCCTTCGTCTGTTAGAAATAAACCTAACGAATTAACGAATTCAAGATCTGCCCGGGTAAGAAATTATTAGTAAAATAATAAGTTTGTTGATTCTAAATCCGCTTTCGGAAATTAATTAAAATCATCTCTAAGTCTCCAAAATTTTGCATATTCATCCCTTCATAGAGTTTACTTTGAAAATTTTATTGTTAAGCTTTCTCTCCAAACAAAATCTAGAGATGAACAGATAATCTAAAATTTTAATATAATTTTTATGAAATTTTTTTAAATTGAAATGGGATTTTTCTTTTCAGCTTACAAGACAACAACAATTCTCTTAGATGGGAAGCGAGTTAAATTGCAACTATGGGATACGTCAGGCCAGGGACGTTTCTGCACCATTATACGTTCCTACTCAAGAGGAGCTCAGGGCATCCTGCTTGTTTATGATATTACAAATAAATGGTCCTTTGACGGTATCGATCGATGGCTGAAAGAAGTCGAGGAGGTAATTTGCCATTTCTTTGGAGTGCTTTTTTTCATGCCCTTATGCTTTTGGAAGGAATTCTTCATATACTGCTTGCATTTTTTTGTATACATATTCAGTATATTTTTAATTTACCATTCATTAATCATAGATATGATAAGAGTATTAGCAGCGGTTCTGATCCTTTCTTGACTTGTCTTGTCATTGCTCTAAATTGTACCTCAATTTAAGTAATTTAATACTTTGTTTAACACATAGTTACTTAAATAAAAATATAAACGAATCTAAAATAGAAAAGTCTATAAAACTATAATAAAAAGTTATAATCATAATCGCCACTTTTTACCGGTGGTGACGATTTAAATAATCAACACAATCACTTTAATTTTAATCCTTGAACATTGGTATAGCTAGAAGAAGGGGCGACAATTTTAGAAATTTCTAAAAACTAACAGGGAAAAAACATTGAACACAAGATTTTTCATATCTCAATTATAATTATTATTATTAATCGCCTTTTAAGGAGCTGAGGCTATCACCGCAGAAACAACCGCTCTCCACCATATCATTTCTTGAGCCAGGGCCATCCAATTTTCCCACCTCTTTCATTTTTATCATGATCTATTCCTTTTGGTTTTCCAAAAAATATCCTAGTTCATCAGTAATCCAAAATAACTTTGTGCTTTCAAGGTCTTCTCCTTTCACTATCTCTGAGATAGGTTTATAATTTCAAAAAAAAAGTGGGATATAAATAACATTTTAAATGAAAATTTAAAAAAATTTTCTTTTGTTTTCAAGTAGGATAGAAGAATAACAATCAGAGGCGAGCTGCCTCTATTCTAATAAAATCTCTCAGCTGCTTTTTTTGATAATACCTTATATAATTTTGAATAAAATTTTTGCTTGACTACTTTTGAAAAGTTCTTTTGTCCTTTTAATGTGCATTCACCATGGACAAGCGATTGCTTTCGTCACTCTTTCTTGAACGAATTGAGAAACCATTACAAAATTAAAATATTTGATTAACTATAAAAAAATGCTTTTATTAGAATGAAGCAGAAGCACCTGTTATTATGACAAAAGAGACAAAAATATCAATTATTTGATATTTGCTTCCTTATTTAATATATAAAAATAATTTACTCTTAATGTTAAAATTTCACAAAAAATCAAAAAAATTGAAAATATTTATAATTATAAAAAAAATTAAATTGACAATTAAACATTTATATTTTGTTACCATGGCAATGAGTTGTCTATTTTTTTCTATGAGATTCTTAAAATCCTAATTATACTTACCTGGCGCAGGGGTTACCATGATCACTAAAATCCTAAATTTAGGGGCCCACAATATTTTGAAGTAGAAAATGATGAAATACTTCTTATGGTTATCTAATAATATGTATATAATATAATATGTATAGCCAATTTAATCAAAATCGTTAGAATAGTTTGGGCAAAAAGCACAAAAAACCTACATACAAGAAAGAGTAGAGAGAGTCCCACACAATTTTTGGCGGGATAAGAGTTTCTTTGATCATTTTTATTACCTGGATCGAATGAACTCCAAAAATTAATATAATTATTCACTTTCCCATTTTAATTGATCTTCAAAGTTTTATGCATTTCGGCTCTGGATTTTTAGAATAAAATTCTAAAAGATTAAATTTTTAGGGTTCTGAAAAGCTATCTCATAAAGTAAAGGAAGTTATTTTTGAAAATTGGAGGGATCATATTTTCTTATTTTTATATCTCAATCAAATTAGTTCTCATTTTCATTAATTTCTTTTTTTTATTTTGAAATAGCATGCTCCCGGAGTGCCTAAAGTGCTTGTTGGCAATCGGCTTCATTTAGCTTTCAAGAGACAAGTAGGAGTACGAGAGGCCGAGAGCTACGCAGCCAAAAATCGGATGGCTTTTTTTGAAGTTAGTCCATTGTGTGATTATAATATCCATGAATCATTTTCTGAGCTTTCAAGAATGGCTTTGCATAGAAATGGAATGGAGAGACTTTGGCGTTCCAATAAAGGTAAAAAATTCATTTTTTTATATGATCCATAAATATTCATCTTATCTATTTTTTAAATTATATGAATAAATACCAGTGAGTAAGAAACAATAAACTTGTTCTATTCCTTAAATCCATTAATAATGGATTGGTTGTACCTTAAGCCGTAGAATGGGTGACTGAGGCTTACATTTTCTTAATCCAGGCATTAAGTTCGAGTACTTTATTAAAATATTAAGGCTTAAATGGTGTCCGATTTCAAAAGCGGCCATAAAATGTTTGACTTATATATCATATAAAAAAAGCAAATATGATAAAAGTTTTTTCTAACTTAAAACATTAATTAAATTTAAAAAATATATTATTTGTGGCGTTTTATTAATTATTTATATTTAAAAAATTATATCCTAATAATACATTTTGGAAAGCAGTTTTTTTCATTGTTGGAACCCATAATTGTTGGATCTGGGGCAACCCATCACTGGAAAATAAACTTTCAATTAAGGTATAAAAAAAAAGATCTGGAGTTAGTTTTTCATACGAACACTCGGTTAAAATTTGCGTTGAGATGGAAATTTGGTAAAAGACTGGATCTGGTCTGGATTCACAGCTTATATTTTAATAGATAATTTTATTTACAAATCATTAGATACACTGGTGCCACTAGAAAACATGCATGCCAGAAACTGTTTATATGTGCATGTTTTTGACTAACGCCAGAGTGTCTATAAACTTATAATCAAAGCTTTATGCATTATGCATTAAAATTATTTATTAAATCATGAGCTATGAATCCAGATTAAAATTTTTTCTATTAAAACTTATAATTTCATTTTTTCACTTAAAAAAAAATTATCCAGATTTTTTGGTATATACCGGTAAATATTAAAATCATTTCATGTTTAAAGTTTATTGATTCTGTAAATTCGCTGTAAATTTATAGCCGTAGTAGACAATATCAAAATGAGAAAGGGCTTTAGTCAAAGAAAATAATTCTCTTTTAATATATATTAATATGAAAATTACTTTTTTTGTACTAAAGGTCTTTCCTTTAATATTTTGTGAATTTATTAAAATTTAACAAGATTGCCAAGAATAATTTTAATGGAATTTTTTCTGGATTTTTCAGTTCTAAGTCTCCAGGAACTGTGTTGTCGAGCAATTCGATCGAGGACAACAATCTATGGCATTGAACAATTACCTTTGCCGACGTCAATAAAATCGCATCTTAAGTCATTTGCATTAAACAGTTTTACAAATGCATCTATGCAGCATTATTTTTTACCTAGTGCTCATAAAAGTGTAAATATATTGCCCGGACACAAAAAACTCAGGTAGAGTATGGATCATATTAATTATTGATAATTTATTAAATATTATATATCATGTATATCATATATATCAGTTTATTGCAAAAAGGTTCCAAGGGTGAAAAAGAAGGTAGGAAAAGGGTTAACCTCAAAGGGCCAAGAAAATTTTATCTTCTTTCAAGGAAGGGGCGACTGTAGTTCCTATGCCCCTAATGAAGTTTAATTTATTATAACCTATTTATCTTTTAATTTTGTGGCTAATAGGTTCGTCTCGGGAATGAACTCCTCGACTCTTACCAGTCCCTCCTCGTCGACGAGCTCCCCTCAGAGTGTGGACGCATCTCGGACGAGTTGCGCGGGTCGTAACTCGTGCACTGTTAGCTAAGTCGAAGGCCTTTAGTTATTCCCTCTTCGTCTCCTCTCACTATTTATAAATATCTCTCTTTTATCTTCTACATTATGGAATAACTCAAAAGCACTTGGCACTTTTTTTTATATATAAATGTGTGTGACTTCTTACCGTACTAAAACATAAAAAAAGTGTTTTTTATTAATTTTAATCAACTGGCAGCGGAAATGCAGTCTCGGTTGCTAAAATAATACTAATATTGAAAAGAAATGCAAAGACTGAATAAATTTTTTTCACGTCATGTATAATAATATTTTTAATTTATTTAAAAAAATAAAATTAATAAAAAAAATAAAGGTTGTTAAATATAAAATAATATTTCGCGCAAGTGGAAATAATTAAATTTAAAAATTTCCATTTCTGCATTTTATTTTTCTTATTAAAAAAAAAGAAAATTTTAATAATAAATACATCGAAAGGAAAAAATTATATGATTTAAAAAAATTAAAATTGAGAAATAATTTAAACTAAAGAGACTGGTAAAAATATCATACAAAAATTATAATAAAATTTATATAAACTCTAGAGATTATTAATTATAAAAAAAGGGATGAAAAATATTTTTATATATAATTAAAACTAAAATAGGAATAACCTCAAAGAATATTATTTTTTTAAGATGTAGTACTTGATGGAAGGTGTTAGAAAAAATTTGCATTTATTTCATCAACCATCTTTATTTTGTAATATCCTCTTTAAATAAATGAAAATATTATATAAAAAATTATTCTAGCATTTATCTAATTTAAACTGATAAAGGACTATCTATTTTGTTCCCAATTGGGTTTTATTGAGTTCTCGTGCACTTGGATATAAACCTCAAAACTATCTACCTCTGACATCCCGTGAACTTTTTTTTCGAGCTCTCTTCTTTTCTTGTCAACTAATATATTTCCACCCACTCTTTAATTCAACCTAATGTTTTTATATTGGGGAAAAAACCTCTAGTCTATTTAAAATTACTTTAGTGGGTGCATTGTTTCACAACTTAGGGAACTATGCACTGCCCCTCCAGCGAGAGTCCTTTACTAAAGAAATTTTAATAGAGTATAATTGAGGAAAGTCCTTTCAGGACTTATTCTTTATGAAGAATGCATCATTGAAAAGCGAATGCTTTCTTATATCTCTTCAAGTCGACATTTATCAAAACTCTCTTACCTATGGGCCTATATGAAGAACGAAAACAGGGATCGTCTGTTCAGAGCCACAGTGCACTTCATTCCATTTTAAATAGATATGTTTAATGATTTTTGTATCAATTGTAGACCAAAAAACATCTAATAAAAAAAAACAAAAGACTGGTAATACAAAGGGGAGAAAAAAATCAGTCTTAGGTCCCGCATTCGTGGGCTTCATGCAGTTACTCTTGAGAGATATATCTAACTTACTCAAACCAAATTATCTATTTTCTTTAGAACTCATTCTATATTTATACACTTGAGATTTCACTTGATCTAAACTTTTGTCAAACCAAACACTAAAAAAAGCTTTTTTCAAATGAATTTAAAGAAACCCAAACTGCATTTAAATAAACTCGATGCCTTGATCCCTAGAGCAGAAGTAAAGAAAGTTTTTGCTTTATGGCCACTAGTTCGATTCCCGTCCTGAATAAAATTTATTGAAATTATATTGTCTGCAAATTAATTTAAATAAATTTCAAGCCAATCTCAATTATTCGAATAATTTTTTAATTTTACATGATTGAACTAAAAAGCCTGATGATGGTCCAAAATTAGGACCGAAATGTCACTTGTTCGAATAAATGAGATTGGTCTGAAAACTCCTTTTTTCTTTTTCTAACTTTTCAGGGTCTAAATGGCCGCAGATGCCAAAAAAGACCTAAAAAAATTATTTCTTTAATAACCTAGTATTAATTTAATAATTTTTATAACAATCAAAAATTATTTTTTCAGTTTATAATTATATCCAAACCCTTCTGCTAAGTCCTAAAATTTTAAAATCCAAAATATGTCTCTACCATAACGTCTCCATCCAATCTAAAAGACATTTTTCTTGTTTCCTCGCCCATAATTCGTTCCATATCTCTCTCTAGTACTTTGAACTTATGAAATTATAATTAATTATTCAAATATTTTGAATTAATTACTATCGGTTGACTGGGATATCAAAATCAAAATAAATGCAAATTTGTTTTTTAACAGCCTTTTAAATAATAACTAATATGTATAACTTTTTCTAATATAATATAATATCCATTTATCCGGCAAATTTTTATTTGTTTTTTGGGTATGATACTTTGTCAGCCTCTTCAATTAAATCTTATTTCTCTTAATATTGTATTTCATTTTAATTTTTTTTTTTACTAATACTCTATAAATATATTTTAATTAATTCGATGTGTTATGTGCATGCATAACGAAAAGCCAAAGTTCTTTATAAATATTATATAAATAATTTTAAAAATGACAATTATGTTTTAAAATTAAGGAATATTTTGCAATGTAATTAAGGATATAATATCATAATAATAATAATAATAATAATAATAATAATAATGATAATAATAATATTAGTAATAATATTAATCTTACTATACTAATCATTTTATGAATTTAACTTAAACATGAAATAAAAAATAAAATTGCCTGATAATTACTCAAAAAAAAAAAATATTTAAATATAAAGAATTATATATTCTTTAAGTAGTTTGTGAAAATAACTTATTATCTTTGAATATACGTATATATCCTCAGAGTCTCTCCATCATCGCCTTTTAGGTATATATTTTTAGATAAATTCATTAAAATAATAAAAAATAGATTTGGTTTATAGGACCCATCTTTTATTTCACATTTTTTTTTAGTCTTTTTGGCATCTGAGGCCATATAGACATTAAACGAAATATAATATATTTATTTAGGATACATTTAATCCAGGCATATTTATTTATATCATCGGACTGCCTGGGATCCGAATTCACACCCTTTGGCTTTGATGATTATCAATATTGACAATGTCAATATCTTTAACCTCTCAGCCACGGGAGGGAGGGTGGGGAGATATTTTTTATGTTTAAATTCTATATAATTTTTTTTTGCGCCAATTTTTGTCTCTACAGGCTTAGTAATCAAATGAGTAATTAGATGAACGTGAATGAGCAGATCTAAATATACGAGTTTTGAGCGTGAATCCTACTATATGTTATCTATTGTAAACGATGAGCGCAAACTTTAATATGTATTCTCTGATGGAAGCATACGCGGACACTGGGAGCCTCCCAAAATCCCAATAATTTTCCTCATTAGCTTATCATTTTTCAGTTAATCTTGAAAACTTCTTATGGGGTCGACACCCGAAAACTTTTTCCTGGATCCGCCCATAGCTTACTCTCCTCTAAATAAACGTCCATCTCTACTCTCCTATATTTATAAAAATTACTTGATGGAGACTGGCTTAAGAATTTATTTTAAATTAGAAATTTTACCCTGAGAACTGCTATCTTAAGAGACTCCTCTTATGGTAATGATAATATAACACAAGAGCTTTGAATTTACATTAGTGTATTAATGATATGACAATCATTTTAATAGATTCATAAAAATACATCAAAATATTAGATCAAAATAATATGTTGTTAGATTTGTTTAATTGTTGACCTCTTATTAAAGAGAAAATTAAGGGTATAGTTAATTTTTTTTTAATTTTCAAGGTAGATGATAAGGGAGACTCCATAAACTCCTCACACTTCAGAATAACATTTTCCATTTTCATTTTAAAGTGGCACTCCCCGAATATTTTATTATTAGCTTAAAAAAGTGAGCACCAATCCGAGCCAATTTTCTGTTTTCATCCTTTGAATATCCAAATTTATTTATTTATTTATTATTTTATTGTTTATTGGCTCACTTTTTAAGCTCACATTTGAGAGGATTTATTATCAAGTTGGAAGCTAACAATTTAATAAGCAAGAATTCCCCCAGACAGCACAATATGATTTATTTCTAACAGGGTTTGCAATTTGGTTTTTATATTTTATACTAAACATAATATTTTTAGATGAATATAAATTTAATTATTTAAATAAAGATGTTATGAATAAATCAAAAGAAATATTAATTAACAAAAATCTGCATATTTAATTCTCACTCTGTAACCATCTCTGATATTCTCGGTTGGGTTAAGGGGAGTTTAATTGGAGGCCACCAAAAATATGCTTATTTATATAAAAAAAACAGTAAAATTTATATAGAGAAAAAACATAGAATCCGCAAAACCGACTCCTGGGAACGCTTCACAGTGGGCGATCCAGAACTAAGGATCCGATATACTAGGAGGTGCAGTTTTGCATGTAGATTAATGATAATTATGTTTTTTTTTAAATAAATTGTTAGTATAGATTCTAAAATACATAAAAATTTTATAGAACTTAGGAAATATATAATTAATTGATTTAATCAAATTCTATAATTACAACTACATAAGGACATCTTCTAGATCTTAATTACCTTAATCCAAAAATTGATTCAATTTCGATTAAAAAATTTTTTATACTTAGTTTTAAAAATTGATCCCTAATAATAAATAAATGACTAATTAAAAATTTGTTTTAAGCTGTCTGAGGGAAAAAACTAATTTAGTCAGAGTGGAACAGATTTCGAATGAATTCGTGTTGTATGTGAAATTGTCCAATTTTTTCTTATTGAAATTAAGCGGAAATAAGTTCAAAGTTCCACTTTGACTACAGCTTGAACTGTTAAATTTCCACTGATAATAAAATATATATATATATATATATACAGGGTAAAAAAAGAATTAATTCCGATTGCTATTTTGTGTTCTCATTTCATACTAGTAATTAATTGAAATTAAAAAAGTTTTTCTTAAATAGCCTTTAATAAGATATAAAATAAAATAATATTCTTGTATATATTTTATATAAATGTCTTTGTCATCCATTGAAAGGTTTTTTATAATGAAATTTTGGAAAATAATGTGAGTTATTCCTAATCTTTATATAATATATAGACTATATTTTAGGTCCTATATAAAAGTCTCTTTTGAATCACCCTGTATATATATATATATATATATATATCCTTTTAAAATTATTCCATATTAGTATTTACCGTCCAAAAATTCTCCAAAATATATGTCATAAATGGATGAAAATTTTTTATCTGAATTTTGTAAATATGATTAAATTAAGAATAGAAGATAATCTCTTTTACACCAATTTAATAATATTACCTTTTATGTATAAATAAATAAATTATAATTTTTAAAGGTGTATATTTTTATTTCTCTCACTCTATTCTAAGATTTCAGTATAAGTACTTCTTAATTTATATTATTTTTAATTTTTTGTCTTTTCGGTATCCAGGCCATATAGACATATAGACGATACATAATATATATTTTACGTTACGATTCAGCTATATTTCTTTTTTTTAAGGCTTTTCAGCATATGTGGCCATATAAACGTTACATATATTTTGTTATTACATTACGAATTATCTAGGCGTATTTATTTACATTAATTGGTATCCAAATGATTTTAAATAAATTTTCGTCTGGCTGACGAACCCATATCCATTGGCTTTGGATGCTATTAAATAGTGGCAATGTCAGTACCTTTAAAATTTTACATTACTTAAAACAATTGTAATTTTTTAAATTTTATTTATGCCCTTTTCGAATGCAAAGCTCAATGAGAGTTTACAATTAAATATGTAATTAAAAATAAATTATTTAAATATCGATGGCTTTCAATAGTATTGTTTGTCACCTATTCGAGGTTCATCACTGCTTGGCCTTGCTTGTCAACAAATATCTTGGTGGCTCTTATTCTTTCCTCCGGCCAGGACCTTCAGCAGATAAAACAATATGAATTAAATTTAAATTATGTCCCGTGGCCGAGAGGTTAGAGATGGCAGTGTCAATATTGAGAACCTAAAATGCCAAGGGGTGTGGGCTTTGGATCACAGGCAAGAAAATTTATTGGAATAAATAAATGTAGGGATAATTTGTATATATAATATTATTAATAATATAATTAGAAGCTATATGTCCTCAGATGCCGAAAAGACTTTAAAAAAATTTAATTAATTTTATTTATCCTGATATTAAAAAGAAAAAATAATACACACAAACTAATCATAATATAATAAATTTTAAGGAAATATTTAAATGAAATATAATAAGTTTGTGAGTGTGGAATGGCACATATTAAGGATGAAGATCAAATAAAATTTATTAAAGTTAATTTTTTGGCAATATTAATTATTTATTTGCTTGTGATATTTTCTGGATATTTACATTGTTATTTATGGGAGCATAATAATAATTATAAACGTTGTGTCTGTCAGTCTGTCGCATTTAAATTCTGCAAAGAAATAAAAATTCTCGTCCTGATTTGGAATATAAAAATAAATTCAATCATTTCCTGATATAACTCTATTTAAAAAAATTTTGTTTCTTCTGAAAAAAAAAAAACACACTTTTGTAGTTATGGGAGCTTTTTATAGTAGAACTATAGCAGGGGCGAAGAAATTGGGTATAGGCGATCACGGTACACCTGTATCATTCTGAACTGTATAAAGCCCACCTCTCCCATTTTTATTTTTAATTATAACTTAAAAAAAAGACTGTCTTATAAATAGCTTATATTGAATATTGACCATAATACGAAGGGCATTTGAAGAGAAGGCTTGTTCCTCTGAACCTTTTCTCTTCCTCAAAAATGGAGACACTTTTTACATCTTGTACCTCCAAAAAAAAAATCCTGCACCCTAGAATTAAAGATAAAAAATTATAAAGAGACGTAGAGCAGTAATGGGATTCAAAATCTATTTTATCTAAAGTTTTCTAAATTTCAACATGAAAAGTGGGGAAGTGCAAAAAAATTTTCGCTATTGACTAATAGATATCAGCATTCGCACTATTTCATTATGGATGAAAATGACAGTTGGTGTATATGAAAGTACTGCTAATAGGTCTTAATAATCGAGACAAACCGTTAATTATCGACGACAATTACTCAAAGAAAAACACCAAGACATGTCGAATTTTTTCTCCATACAATGGTAGGCTACATGTTGTAAAACCTGTGGTACTTGGTTGGGTACGGAAATATTATCCCCATCCGCACTAATCACCAGCAGTTGCTCCTCCAAACTATCATTGGTTTCGGTCGGCAGCACTTCAGATATCAAAAAATGGCTTAATGAGTGGGTCACCTCAAAAGAATCTGAATTTTTCTAGTGCGAAATCCGAAAAGTGGGAAAAGGATATAAACCTTCCAAAGGACAATTCTTTTGAAAAAACCTGAATTTATGTTACAAAAAACAGCGGAAATTAATTCAAGCACCTAAAAATACAATAAACAATATTAACAAAAATATAATAAATATATTTATAATATATAATAATATAATAAAAATCTAGAACGTACCAAAAATTAAAATTATTTGAATCCCATTACTGACCTGGAGGTAGGAAAAAATATTCTACAAATTTAAATATAGAATAATATAATAAAGTAAAATATTACAAATTTTTAAATATATATATATAAATATAAATACTATGTTTGACTAAATAAAATTTTTTAGATAGGTATCGAAGTGGTGGCTGCGAAGAATAATTTTTGAAAGTAAAAAGGTTAAAGACAACCAATAATAGGAGGAAATTATAACTATTTTAAAATTGGGTCAAAACGTGAGGACTTTGTATTTTAAACTGCCCCTTTTTACTTTTTTGTTTTACCCTTTTTACTTCCAAGACTTTTTTTTTAAAAGATGTTTAAGACATAATAGTTCAATAAGTAAATATTAAAAAATAAAAATTATAAACTTGTATATGTAAATAATACTCAAAGAAATATCATTATTTTATATAAGATTAATTTTTTCCTTAATTTACAAGAGATGATCTACTATCGACATTCGTATATATTTTTAATTAAAAAAAAAAATTTTTAATCTATTTGGAATATAGATAGATTTATCTTTGGAAAAGACAGTCAATTTACAATTTATTTTTGAAATAAGCTAAGATTTAATTTATATAAGAAGGACCCTAGGCCACAACTAGAAATATTACATTACTCAGTTCCTTCCCTTAAAATGTAAGATTTTCCAATAATTGGAAGCTGTTCATCCTAAATGTGTGTGAGTCGTATTATAAAAATAAAAAATAGCATGCGGTATATCAATAAATTAGTAAAAAAAATTAATATTCTAATGTTTATATGATTATAAAAGTGTCTTTATAGCAAAAGTTGAAGTGAAAATTTATGTAGCTCCTTCTGTTAACTATCTTTTATTTTTTAAGCAATTAAAAAAATTTTTATGCCTTAAAATATTATTCAAACATTTATAAATATAGTAGAATTAATTCAGTGAAAGTTTTAACAAGTTTTTTCAATATATGGCGTATCTTCAATTTAAGGTCGCATTAATTTAAAAAATATCTTTTAGATATGACCCTCAAAAACTCCTAAATATCGATTTTTGTTACAATTCAGTAAATAGTTTTTGAGAAAATATGAGATAAGAATGATGACGGACCCACACACAGAACCATGTTTTTCGGACTAATGGGGTTGAGAACCGTTAATTTCGAAATCGAATTCATAAGTTTTCTCCTAGAGAAGGTGAGCCTGGGGCGTATATAAATTTTAAAATATCGATAAATATCATATAGCTACTATGATCTTTTTTGTACTTATTTAGTTATCTGACAATAAAAAAATGTAGTCTAAAAATAATTTGGAGATCCTACCTTTGAATTTATTTGATTAATATATTAATTTGATTGAAATACAAATCTTAATTTAGAATATTTTTTCTAATATTTAGATTAACTTTTTTTTCTAAAAAAAAAAAAAAATTATTTTTAAACCGATAATTAAAAATAATTTTATAAAAATTATTAAATGCATCATTATTTAATAAATATTAGAAAAAAAAAAACAAATTAAATGAATGACTATTATAAATTGATTATAATATAAATAAATTTTCCTTTTAATTCCCCTTTTTTTCTACTTAAGATCATAACAAAAGTCATAATTTGCAGGTGGGGGAGGAATACGTGGTGGATCTTGAGGAATATCAACTCCTTCGGCATCAAGAAGCCTCAATTTAATGTCCATTGCTAGAAGGGTTTCTAAATCGGAAATTGTTTCCTTGCTCGACATTTTATTACCTAAAAAATAAAAAATGAATCAATCCATTTTGAAACAGATACATGCATTTTCATAAATATTGTTATACAAGGTTGGAAGAAGGGAAAAATTAGCCGATGGGGAGAAAATGTTTACATCCTGCTAATAATAATAATAATAATAAAAGGAAAGGAAAGGAAAATAATTACCAAGTAATGCATTGATTCCATCGGTCCAATAATCGAAGACTTGTTCATCGGGAGCAACAAAATCCAAGGAAGTCATTTCAACGGAATCCAAAGTAAGAGAAAATGCAAATTGGTGAGTAGTCTTTCGGCCTCTAAACAAATCGATTAAAATAAATATTATATTTATGTAAATATAAAATAAGTCTGAAAAAAATTTCCATATGCCTTTTGTATTTTTATTTACCTGACATCTTTCATATGAGGACAATCCTTCCCAGTTACGAGAGCTTTTATATCAAGGACCGCCAATTTGTTAGGCAATTCCTCAAGGGTTGGTACGCTTTTCTCGTCACAATCACCATAATGCAAAACTTTATAATTTGGTGATAATCGAACATACCAGAATTTGTCTTTTATTCTCTGAAATAAAATAAATAATTTTATGTATTATGTGAAATAAGATAATCTATAAACACACGTTTATGATTTATAATTTCCAAGTGTGTTTGTCCCATCTTGGAAAAGTATACTTCCCGCTGGAATTTAGGAATAAAAATTTAGCAATAGAAATAAGTTTATCAATTAATTATAATTTTATTTTTATACTAAATTTTTCCCCAGGGTAAAATTAACTTTTTGAAAATTCCGAAATCCAAATAAACACATACATATATTTTAATTGAGCTATAAATAAATATTTTCTTATAAGATTTGTTCAAAGAACAATTTGAAATCATGAGCATTAACGATCATCACAATAACATACTGGTCAGAGTCTGCCTTACTCTGCATGTGTCTGATTGTTGCAGAAATTGTTCTTGGAACAAACCTCGAATTTGTGAAAATGACTGATTGTTCAGGAGAGAAAATTTCTTGAGATTCATAGGACGGGACACAACCTCTGTAGGTATGTTACGGGTTAATTAAGAACTTAACTGAGTGAGTTTTTTCAAAAGGTAGAAAAGAAAAAGGTTTGTAAAGTATTTTCCCAAGAAAGTTTTCCTCTATAATTCTGGAGCAGAAACTTTTTTTTATCGCAATGGATAGGTCACCCAAACAAATAGGAATAGGAATAGGAGTATAGGACCAATTAGATTGGAGAAAAGAACCCATTTGGGCTTGTCTATAGCCTGGCTAGTCACAGGCTAATATTTATCATTACCTGACCACGCATGGAGTATTTAGTGAATCGACTTCCTTCAACTAAAAAGCCCATTCTCTGCTGCCTTATCAATTCCAAGACATCGGGTGTGATTTGTTCTCTTAACTCTACGATTGGCCTTGCATGAGATTCCCATTCTTCTCGAGTATTGCGTTCTTGTTGCCAAAGATTAGTTATCTCTGAATATGTTAGCAATTGCAATTTTGCACGGAATTTGTCCAGAGTTGCTGGTTGAGAAGAAAGAGCGCGTGTAATTTGCTCTCGAACAACACTGAATACCTAAAAACAAATCAAAAACTTCATTTTAAAAATTTGTGAAGTATTCATTCATAAGGAAAGTTTTGGAAACACTATATTAAAATAAAAACCATTATCAGAACAAGATATAAAGTCACTTTTAAATCTCTTTTCCCTGAATATAACAAGGAAAGTTATAAAAAAACTATGAAGTGACATACTATCAGATCCAAAGATAACCCGAAATAGAAAAAGAGATATTTCGCTTTCAAATCGTGATCAAGGTCAAAGTAAGTGCCCGAAATGTTTATGAAAGTCAAAGAATAATAAATTTATGTATTTTCTTTTGTTATCGATCATCCAATTCTTTTGAATAAAATTTTTATATGCTCTTTATATTTAAGAAGTTATTTTTTTTTAAATATTTGTTGTTTAACACTTGATTTATTTACCTTAACAAAATCCTCTATCGTTGCTCGCATTTCACGCCAAGTTTTATTCAAAAGTACAATACAGATACAAAAAAACTCCTCGAATGGTTTATCATGAACAAAGAACATGGGATGATACGATTGGCCTTGATCGCTTGGCGCTTCCCCCACATGTAGAACTTCGCAAAGGAGTTTACATAATTCAATACTGGTTCTTCCAAATGGGCATTCATGTTCATCCGCACGACAAGAATTCTCTAAAACAACCTGAAATATTTTATTAGTTTCAAATAAAAATTGGAAAATCTTATATAAAATATATAGAAAATGTTCATACTTTTGTATAGCTCTCAGTATGATTTCTGGCAAAATAAATCATGCAGTCCAAAGCGAGGAGACCAGGCGGACAAGCTTCGGCAAAATCCATGGCTGGATTAACGTCACATTTAAAGCCGAGTTTCTTATAATCACGAGCAAAGCCTCCTCCTTTAGCAGATTTTTCCGCTGAAAAATAAAATAGTTTTGTTATAAATTTCCTAAAATTTCATTAATTAAAAAATTAAATTAATTAATATTAAATTAAATTTTTAGTCTTATGTTAATATTTTATTTTCCAATTTTTTTATCAGAATAGTAAGTGGCATCCAAATGAATTATTTTAGTGGATTTTTTTTCGATTTGGAGTTTTGGGTTTATTATAATGGATCAGTTACGAGTCAGGGTTAAGAGAATTAAAACTTCTATGGGTTTTTAACTAGACTGACTAGATATTAAATGATTGTTGGAGAAGGGGTACATCGACAGTCCGGGACCTATTAGGAAGGTGACATTTTAATCTCAGCGAATTTCATATCTATAAATAAAAATAATAATTTTTTGATAGAATTATATTTATCACCAGGTACGTCTTATTATTGTCGGTAATAATCAAAAATTATTTGACCTTAATGATTAGAGTTTATTACAAATCTTTAAAGAGTATTTTAATTATTACCTGAAGGAGCATCAGGCGTGGGATCGAAAGCAATTTTACGTAATTCACGAACAGCTTCAAGTGCTTCCATATTTCGAGGATCTAATTTCGTTTGCATTCGACGCTCTAAGGTTCCTAGAGACAAGGCCTGAAA
This sequence comes from Anisolabis maritima, assembly GCA_010014785.2. NCBI lineage: Eukaryota > Metazoa > Arthropoda > Insecta > Dermaptera > Anisolabididae > Anisolabis > Anisolabis maritima. Next base: position 17,913 of record JAAAKE020123793.1, read on the forward strand.
TATAAATTTCAATAAATCATTATAATATCATAGTAAAGAATTAAATAGTCCATAGCTTTTTTAATTTGTTTAATTGGAAGTTTTCAATATAGGCTTCAAATGTTACGAATCTGAGACTCTTCATAACTTTATTTAATTTGGATGTGAGTATTTTTGTGCAAATCTGAACAAAAGCCTTCTTCTTGAAAAGTAGTTTATTTTGAAATTATTAGGTTTTCTATTAATGTAATCTTTAATAGTTTAAAACTACACTAACTCTAAGGAAGAAAGAATTTCCTTTTAAAACATTAAGTTTTATTAACGAAAAATTCCTAAAATATTAATATCTATATTTAAACTTAATTTCGCGAGGTTAAGATTTTTACCTTAAACTCATAAATTGAAAAAATGAGGCACTCGAGGGAGTCGAACACACGTTCTTCCGTGAGTGTTTTTGACCTATAAACTAAGCCCTTCTTCGAGTTTAAGATTTTTAAGTTGAGCGTAAAAACGGGTGAACGTGTGCTCTACCCCCTCAAGTGCCTCAATTTTTCAATTTACGAGTTTAAAATAAATATCTTAACATCGTGAAATTTATATTTTCTAATATTTAGGGAAAATTGTTTCCATCCCATATTTAAACTTATTTTACTTGTAAAACATGAAGCTGATGAGCCATTTCGGTGCCAACAGGACGACCGATAACGTGTCCAGCCAAGGCGTCTCTCAATTGTCTCGAACCAAGAGCTCGACGACGTTTCTCTGGATCTTTTGTCCTAGAGACGAGTGCATTGATGACTGCGAGGGCGTTTTGACGAACCACAGCCTCCTCTGACTGTAATTATCAATTATTACCATTATCATTTAACTATGACCATGAATATTTATGTAAGGGAGATTAGAGAAAGAGATCAATGAAACTTTTTTATTCACCAGCTTAAAACTTTCATTATCACTATACATACTATCTATATATAGTGAATATCATATATCGATAAGAGCAATACGTTGAATTTAACCCCGAGTTCTTTTGAATATGAAATTGGTAAGTTCGTTCTCAAGAATCTAGGATAATCAGTTCCTAAGAAAAGAAAATCTCTCATTGGGCTTTGAGATGACCATAAATATAAATAAAATCAGAAAATAAACACTAAAATAATACATAGTCAGTGTACAAATACTAGAAAAATTACCAAAAAGGATCATAAATACTTGACATTTTCATTATGGCAAAAAGAAGAAAAGGATTTAAAATTGGTTTGGTAGCTTAGAGGACAGAACCAAAATATCAATTCGATTATTAATTAAATATTGTTCTTTAGTATCTCCCTCTTAATCATTCATTTTTATTTTCCCCTTTCTACCCTTTATGCTCTCATAGAAGACTTGACTCCAGATATATGCCTCTCAATTATAAATATTGGTGGTCTATTATTTGTGTATTTCTAAATAAAACATACCTGTAGATGTAAAACTAAATCGTTTAGGGTAATTTCGGAATCCACTTGTGTGTAACCTCCACTGGCATTCAAAACAAGAGATTCCAAAATGGAAAGAGAAGCTCTAACAACTCGCGGGTCACAATCTTTGAATTTTACAAATGAAGCAATTCGAGAAGTAAATCTAAGAGCAAAAAATAAATAAATAAATAAATATATATAATTTAAAATTATTTGAATAAAAAATAAGAATCCCATTACCGTGCAGTAAGGACATCCCATGAAACGATTCCATGATCCATAAGTTCGACAAATGAATCAAGAGCATCGGGCAACCATTGCTGACCTCTTGAAGTTCTTGGCTGGGGCTCCTGTTGTTCTACCAAGCCGACCACCACATTCAATCCCTGAAACATATTCAAATTAAACAGTTTATAAATAATTTATTTTCCTCTCTTTTGAAATTTTATTGAATTAGTGAAAATATTGAAATATAAAAGGAATTAGTGTTACTAAAATTAAAAATATAAAATCTAAGGACTAATTATCTCATTATTAGAATGTTATTAGTAAGAATTTAAAATTAGGAACTACTATAGTTAGAAGTATATGCAAGAAAATATAATTAGGATTTGGAGTGATACGCCTTTTCACTGGGTTCTACTCTAAAAGTTATTTGATGTTCAACAAATGTCCTGAATATTCGGACCTAACTGACTATCATTTTATTCAATCAAGTAAGATATAATAATGGAGGAATCAGGCTGTGAGCCTCCTGAAAATCAAACCCAGAATCTTTCCGGGGAATGGCTTTTATGATATTGCAATTATAACCTGTGTGTTGATGAACTCAAGAGCGAATGTGAGATCGACAGAAAGTTTGGAGAGCTGCTGCATAGCATGACATCTTTCTGTCATATCCTCGCTAGCATTTTGCAATTTCTTTAAAATATCCTGAGCTGTCGTTGATGGTGATTGGGTCAATCTCAGGACCGAGCCGTTTCGAATCTCATTGCGATTCTTCTCAGTCACATAATTATTATTGGTGGTCTCTGAGAATTGCAGGGCGTAATTCTCAGCATCGGTCAATCGCCAGCCTCCGGCCAATTCGTGGATAATCGCAGCCAAGGGCTGTTTTTGGTCGAATTCAATCAGCTGTGGCACCTGGCCTTGCATCTCAACTGCAATTTTCACTTTACTTGTGTCTTTATTAGTCGCTATCACAGCACTCGGCATTTTGAGGGTCTTTAATGACATTCAAAGAAAAACAAAAGTTAAAATTTAGATGATGATTATTTCGGAAACGATTAAATAATATAATCCATGACAAGAAATTAAAATAAAAAAATATGGGGAGGAAACTAAAAAAACAAAGGAAGATATTATTGGTAATAATCAGAAATATAAAGGAGGTTTCTTTTTATTTAATCATTTAATGAAGAAATGTCAAATTTCTGGCCAAATAGAATACATAACAGAACAGGAATAAATGAATAGTAAGTGGCTACAAATTGATCCGCCATCTATGAAATTAACTATTTGAATTTTCAGCGGGAAAGGTCTAATATGGCTAAGGCAAAAATGAAAGTAGGGATAGGGATTTTTATTCACTATAATAATTATACCGATATGCCGCATTTTGTACATAGAATATTCAATTAAAATTAAATATATTAAGTTTAAATTTCAAATTTAGATCAAGCGAGTTCGTAGATGTAGATCATGAGTTACTCGACCCGAGTCTGGCATTTCTACTCATTTGTATAATGTAGTCTTTTCAATTTATACTTTGAGAGGAGGTAAATAATATAATATATAATAAATAATTCAATAACCTTCCTAGGAAGAGGCGACTATCTTTTTTAAATGAATTTTCCGGAAATAGGTGACATTTGCGGGCCCTAATTGTACGCGATTCAGACCATATAAAGGTATCATAAGTCTCATCCTAGGATCGGTTTAGGTCATTTCTATAAAGAACCCATTGACATCTCTCCCCTTCCTGCAACAAAAGTTTGAATGACCCCGTCAGGAGCAGATAAAAGGATATAACTCAATCCTTTTTTTCTATTGAATTTTTGCTCAATCTTATTTTTCTTTGGCCAGCTTAATTTTCGAACGGAAGAAGAAGGAAATAAATAACAAAAAAATAACCTTTTTTCTTTTTTACTGAAAAGTTTTGATTACATATTAACAAATATTTCTCTCTACTATTTTAAGGAAACAATTTTTTACAATATAAGAATCAGAATCTAAAATTATTATATAATTTTATATTAGACGATAAAAGAGTTATTCCAAAGATACGTATGTTGAGTTTATTATTTTTTTATAAAACAGAATGTGCAAAAAAAATTGAAATATTGAAAAAAAAATCAAATGAAAGTGGACTTTATCTAACAAATGCAAAAAATTTACAAGTCAATTGAAATGGGCATTTTTTGAAAATTTTCTTTAATTTTGAAATGATTACTAAAGAAAAAGAGACTCAGATTTTTCAAGACAGGGCTGGGAGTTGGAGTCGGTTCGATGAAAATGAATCATCTCAAAGGACAAAAATTTTTCTATATATGTTACAAAAAAAGATCTTTTTTTTTTTGTAAAGTTTTTCCGATTGGTTGAGAGGCAGCATTACAAAAAAAAAAATGAAAAATTTTTTTTTCAGCGAAGGAGAATTTTAAGTCGCATCCCTGTAAAAATGTATAGGTAGGGTATTTAGATAAAAAAAATTCTCTCGCAATTAGGTTAATCGACAATTGATAACCACAATAACACTGTGAAAATTATATATGAACAGATTTTCTGATCTAATATAAAATAATAAAAGGAAAGTTATGAGAAATTAATTTTTGAAGATAATTAATCCAGCCCTACTGAGTCTTTTTTTCTGCACATTTTGAATAGATTTCATAATAAAATAGTCCTTCCTCAATAACTCGAAAATTAAAGGGAGTTTTATTTCATGTTATCAAGAATTAGAGAAATTGAGGCTGGACCGTATTACCACCATAGTTTGTGATGTTTTTAAAGATCTCAGTAATAAATTCTTAATTATTAATTTGTTTCTGTTCTTATATTAAAAGAGATTGCAGCGATCCATTCATACTTTATCCTTTTTCTGCTCTATCCTTTACCTTTATATTACAATATATTAATAATCTATTCTTAACAAATTATACATGTATATTTTATATATAATAGATATAAAATATACTTTTACAATAAATATGTAAAATTTTAGAAATGAGATCAAAGAGGGAGTATTTTTAGATTTTTCATTTTATCATCCCAAAATAAATAATTTTATTTAATAATTTATTTTATAAATTATTAATCAAAATTTTAATTATAAAAATCAAATTCATTTCGATTTGAAATAGATAATAATTCTTTAATCAATCCTCGCATTCCCTCATTCAATTCTCAATTGGATCAATTCATTTTTCTTTCCAAAAGAACAAGAGATTCTTTCTATATTTATCTAACAAAGTTGTTGCTACCTTCCCGAAGCATTATCTTATTTTTTTCAATTTGTAATTAATTCATTTTTTGAAAAATGTTTTGCATATCACTTTCATTTTAATCTTGTATACATATATACTAATAAAGAATTAAAATATAAGAAATATACTCCAGTCTCGCTGTTAAGACAGGCAGGTTGCTCTGTCCCTTGGGGCAAAGCTAGAGGTCTGGCTTCACGTACCAAAGGTCAATGGTTCGCCTCCCGTCCTGAGCGACAAAATTTTATTTATATTATATTGGCTACCAATTAATATAAATAAATAAGGACAGAGTCTAAATGGCCTCAGATGCCTTGAAAAAAAAGCTATGTGAGCATCATTATTGTATTTTTTATTGTTGACCATATGTGTAACCTAGTCATGTGAATTATGATAAACCATTAAATTAAATTAAAATAATATTCCACGTTCTAAACTCAATAGCCTAACATATTAAATATATTTCTAATTTTTTTTTAGTCTTTTTCGCATCGGAGGCCATTAAGACTCCGTCCTTTTTTATTTGAATTAATTAGTAGCCAATATAGTTTAAATAAATTTTCGTCGCTCAGGACTGGAAGCGAACCACTGACTTTTAATTGAAGAAGACAGACCCCTAGCATATCAAAGGACAGGGCATATCTCTAATTTATTAATTCATTAACAAAAAAAAAAAACTTACCATTTCGAGGAATCGAACCAGTCTTTAAATGATAATTCATTGTTCTAATCTTACATAGATTAGCTAAGAACATCAATCCAGAACCTTGAGTACTTGAGTATTCTTGGATGTTGCAGTCTTTTCGTTAATAAATGCTAGTTTAGATTTTATTCATTATTTAATATTTTTTCATTATAAAAAAATATAGGATGAAAAACTTAAATTAATATTAAAAATAAGAATAAAAGTAATTGTTAAAAGATTTCTATTTAGAATAGTAATTTAGTAAAAAAATTTAATAAATGAACATTAAACAAAATTATGTTGACATCATATTAGAAAACGAAATTTTCATTAATTTGCTTCTTTTCTAGATATTTTATTAAAATTTCTTATTTTAAGAATAAAATTTTTATTTTTCTCTCCTAACAAAGAACTTTCAAAATAAGAAAGAAAAAGAAAAGGCAAAACATTTTCCTAAAGATGATATAATTATTATTAAATCAATCTGAATTAATATCCAAACGAAAATTATCAGAAAAATAGCAACAACGGTTAAAATTATTTATAGGCCCAAAAGATATTTTAATAAATTATAGACTTATATATATTATATTAAAGAAAAAAATAAGAAAATCAACTAAAAACAATCAAAGTTTAATTAATTGAGTGTTAATTAGTTAAGCTTAACTATTTATTTCTCTAAATAGATATATTATTTTATTTTAATATTAAACATTAAATGAAATGAGATGTGAAAAACTCAAAATCCCATATATTTTTAAAAATTTTTAATTATAAACACCAACATTTCATTTTATAAATTAATAATTTCAGAAAAAAAATTTTTTTTCTATTTTTATCTATATATTATTAATTTTTTTTAATAAATATAAGCATGTGTAAATTTATCTCAAGAAAGTATTATGTTCTACATAATTATATCTAATATCGATCTATATATAATTCATTTAATTTATATATAGAAAGAATGATAGATATATATATATATTTATGAATTTTCACAAATTCAAATAATTTTACATCTTTAAATTTAATGTTAATATTAAGATTTGTGTTAGGTTCACACTAGGATCGATCGGGTCCCAACTCGATGTAAAAATTTATCTGAATTACTTTCATATATTCATGAATCCTGCAATCTGAAAATGAATAAATGGAAGAGATTCAGAAGGAATTTTGTGATGCCACCCGATTCGTCCTAGTATGTTCCTTACTTTATGTAACTTGCTTATTATTCTAAAAGAAAAAAAATTTCCAAATAACAAAAAAAAAAATAAAAATCCGATTGAGTGAATCGAAATAATTAGTGGCGAGTCATGGTTCCTCATTTTTTTCTTTTTGAAAACACAAAAAAAGCACAGTCTGTTAGGATAAATTTGAATTTGTGGTATGTGTGCTCTTCAAACCATTTCCAGTTTCGAACCACACAGAATTTCATGTGCGTTTGCTTGTCAAAGAGAAAGACAAGCAAAAGCACAAGAATATAAAGGAACAGTCTTTCCCAATCCAACGCACACAGAAACATGCACACCGATTGATTTATTCACCAGTCTATCACTCTCACACATACAGACAGACATACATACACTCATACACATCTTATATTCTAGACAATCAAGATGATCTTGGGAGGTTTTTTATTCGTAAAAACTTTTTAAAGATATCACCTCACCTAAATTCATAGATTTGTATGCTATGTTCGGGCACATGATAAAGTGTCAGGGATTGATACCTAAAAACAAAAATAGAAAAAAAAATTAGTAAAATATCCTTTTATATTAACATAATTGGATGGGCAACATTTTACATTTTGGGAGTACATTTTATTAAAAAAAATAAATAAATATTTTTAATTTTAAAGCCGGGTTAACATGCATAGATTTCCTCATGAAAGGAGACTGGAAACGAACCAAAAATGCGCAAAATAGCACAAAAGCTGAACGTGCAAACATGCAAGAGCTCTTTTTGGAAACTTCCGTATCTATGCAAAGAGCTCTTGCTCCCAGTTCAGTTTTTGTACCATTTTGCGAATTTTAAATTCGTTCGGTTCTTAGGACCTTATCCATGTGTCAACCAGGCTTAAGTGTTTTTATTTAAACTTTTTATAACTTTAAAAAACTAATAATATGTCAACCCTAAAAGTATTAATCCAAAGGATCATATTAGTTACCATTCTGAGTTACGATGATAATAGTATCCTTCAATTGTTTCCTGAGACTTTTGGAAGCAAATATAATAAAATCCGGCAAAAGATGCTCCATTAATATCTTTAATTGTATGATCTGGCACTAGGAAATGCTCTTTCCATCGCATGAATACAAAATCAGTCGTTTGTAGTGCGTCGTAATCGAAACTATCACTATTAAACATTTTGGCATATTGGTAGAACGGACTAAATTTACTCTGCAAAAAAAATTTAATTTTTTAAATAAAGGAAAGAACCCCATTTAGGACTTTCATTGAGGAATTAGGAGGAAAAAGACCAAGGAGGAGGCTTAAGAAAGACAAGGGAAAATAACATTGTCGATCTTCCCAAATGGTGCATCTTAATGCCAAATAAGAAACATTTTTAACTTGCATTGATTAAGAGCCTGAGGATGGTCCTCACTCAAGACCTATACGTTACTTCTGATCGGATAAATCAGGGCTTCCCAAAGAACGGCCCAAGAACTGCTTTCTATAATAGATCGGTTATTCTAAAATATTCTAATTTATCTCCATTTTTGGGACACTATGAACAAACTTTTCCGAAAATGAAATATATCAAATCAAAATAGGGGATAAATTTATCTTATTAATAAGACGCTTGTAATTGGAGAAAATAATTTATTTATACATATTAAGTAAGATTTTTCGAGATCTATTCGATTCATATGAATTTGATATAAATAAATAGATTAATTGTATAAGGGTTCGGAGATAAAAAAATAAAGTCGAATAAAGTGATGTCAAGTGAACCTGAGAAAAGCGGCTGGTTTTTTCTTTTCTCCGAACCCTTACACAATAAAATAATTTTATTGTGAGTGTATATTTTGCTGCTAATGCAAGAGACTCCTGGTCGGACATCATGCAAATCGGGAATCGACCCGGGATATCCAGCCTATCCGGGGCATCAGTGTGCTCCTTTGTACCAGACCAATGGAACTCGAACACACGAGCTAAAAAACTCACACCCCAAAATATATCTAGATCTAATGTAAAAGTTAGTTTAAAGTGCAAAACCTTTAAACAAAAAATTTTCTCTCACTCGCTTTTTAAACCAGCAAAGTGAGCATCTTGCTGGGCTCTAAAGCCTAGTGTAAGCAGCAGAAACCCTTTCAACGGGTTCCGAGCTACATTTTGTTAAGTTTTTCGGGATCTATACGATTCAATGAATCAGATATAAATAAATAATTGATCTTGAAAGATCTAATAAAATGTATCATGTAACTCTTTGGTTTCTAGTGCTTACAGTAGGGCTTTAGAGCCGGCCGAGACGTTGGTCATCTTGCTAGTTTAAAAAGCGGCTGATTAAGTGAAAAATTTTTCTTTATAGATTTTTTACTTTGGACCAACTTTTACATTAGATCTGTATATATAGTGGGGTGTGAGTATTTTGCTGGTATGGTAGAGCATCCGGTGGTCGGGTGCAAAGAAGCACACCGATGCTTAGAAAAAGTTGGAGATCCCGGATTCGACTACCGGGGACCAAGGGTTTGATCCACCAGTAAAATATAGACTCACAAAAAAATTATTTTATTTAAAATATATTAAATCATTTGGATGACCAAAAAAATGCGACCCTCGCCCTATTTCCATTTTGTCAATCCACCCCGGGAAGACCCTTCGAATAAATTATATTGACCTGATTTCACCATTTTTTTTCATTTTCTTTCTCTCTACAATTACCCTACAGGTCTGCTTATCAATTTCAAGAAATAGATAGAAGAAAGATCACAAGGTGGGACAGGGAAAAAAAAAAGAGAAGTGAATACCACATGCGATCAGCATATTAAAATGATTTAAATAATTTTTTATGAAGAATTCATTACCCAATGTTTTTTATCAACATCTTCATCGGCATCCCACTTTCTTGTTAGAAATGGATATTTTTTACTGATAATTTCTCCATCAAAAAATGTAGTTAAAGTAGGAAATTCTTCAGTTAAACCTTTAATTTTTAAATATCCACATAGGTAGGAATTTTCTTCATCAACGTGCTATAAAAAATTTAAAAAATATCACAGTTAATATTCTAAAATAAATAAGGAGAAAATTCTAATTTTATCATGCCATGCATTTTTCTCACGTTTTTCAGATTGCAACCACTACTTAAGAAAAGTCGTTATTACAAGTGCTTTTATCTCATTGTTTGCATATATTATAGTAAAATGTAGAATTAATTAATTTACGAGAAATGGTAGAATACCCTTCCTTAGAGGTATTATTTTCTAATCGTTTTATTATATATATGTTCTAGTATTAAGGAAAGGATGTGATTATATTTCAGATCTGCTTTTCAAATTTTTTGTTCAAATTGTTTTGTTTTCATTAATTCTACAAATTTTTTTGTTATTTCTTTTTTTTTAATTTTTGACTTGGAATAGAGAGTTTGATCCAAAAATTCACCCTTGTATAACTTATAACCATTTAAAATGTTTGTAGTTTGAAGAAGAAAAATTTGTAGCAGCCTTTGTTATAATAAAAATGATTTTATTTATTTTCAGTATTAAGAGTAAATTGTGTCCTCTTCAGGTCTTAAGAAAATCTTCTCGAAAGTTTTGAGAAAATTACATGGTACCTTAAAATATATTTATATATTATGTTACCAATAATTATTTCTCATTTTTTCAAAAAATATTAAATAATTTAGAGACATTCTTTTTTTTTTTTTTTTTTTTGATTATAGCTCCTTGTATGCATGCAATTTTTATTACCAATCAACAAAGAATTTCCAGAAAATCTCATTGCTATATAAAATTCATTATTATGAGATTAAATTAAATAGAAAAAATTATTTCTATTATTTATAAACTATTTGAGTTTATCATTTCCCTTTTTTGTAATCAACCTAATTTTCCGTCCGTCCCAGTTATTTTTACCTTCAATCATAGAATCCCTACCTTAACCTAATACCAAAATAGGAGAAATCACTTATAAAAAAAACTAAGAGGTAAATGTATGACCAATAATATTAGGAATTTCTAATGTTTAATTTAGATAAGATATGCAGTTGTTCTTCAATTCTGATACACCCTGGGGGTTCGCGCGTGACTTCTATGGGATACGCAAGCAGCTTTCGAATGAAAATTTTAAAGGAAACATATGAGAAGTATATAAAAATTGAAAGTATTTAATTATAGAAAGATCTGTTTTGTTTAAGTAGAAATGTGCCCGGGTAGTATGATTTTTCAAATTGTTATTTAGAAAAATTTTATAGTAGGGTTACAAATAGACTTGACTCATGACTTGAGGACACTTTCTTAAAAAAGTTTGATCTTGTGAATTCCCCTATCATATAAAATAATTAATAACTGTCAAACTATATGAAAATCAAAAAAAGTTTCTTAATAGTTAAAAAAAATATAGTGACTTCCTTTCCTTTCAAATATTTCTGATCTACGGACAGCCAGCTCATCGTGAAAATGAATTGACATTTTAAATATATAGGCATTAAATCTTTTATTTTTTTATTTTCTTTGAAATTTTAATTTAAAATATGAACACTTAAAAATATTTTCCCAAAAAAAAGTAATTTGTTATTAATTTGGAATAAAGATCTTGCGTTTTTATAAATATAGTGGCTTAGTTGAAAAAATAGCAATTTATTTTGAGAACATTTTGATCAATGTCAATTTTTTCGCAAGAGTTATTTATAAAGAGTCATTGCAAAACATTTATTTTTATGAGAAATTAACAATTTTTAAAATAATAAGTAAAAATAAAAAATAAGTAAAATAAAATAGTAAATAAAAGAATAATAAAATAATGAGGGAAGGGAATGATTAAGCGTAAATGCTTTCTAACCTGTAAAACAACTTCCACTTCATAGCTATTGCCTTTAGATTTCTGATGTCCCTTAAATTTCGAGCCGTTGTATAAAAGGGACCTGGTCACACCGGGTTGTTTGGAGTTTGCCGGAGGCGGTGGCACTATATCCACTTTAACTGGCATTTTCACGCATTGAGAAATTTTTTAAAGAAAATTAAAATGAGACGACGATTCAGATGTGACGGAGAATTTATTATTAAGATGGCGGTTTTCGTTACAACCCTCTCATTTTGTGAAGGAAAAAGACGAATAAATTTTAAACCCTTCACCTCTTTACATTTAAAATATAAAATTATTTTCTTTTTTATTTTTTATAATAATAATTTTTTGAATATACTTTTTTTTTTAATTAATTAAATAATATTTTTTGACAGACTTTTAGTATTTCGTATAAATTCGGCTTGCCTCGGAAAAATTCGTTGGTAGTGATGAGTCTTTCAGGAAGAAGTCATCTATGAACGTATCTTTGTTGAGAACAGGAACAAAATAGTGGCTAATCTTAAATTGTTTTCGCTTATTTTGCCCAAATTTTACCTTTTTCTTGCAATATTAATTTGTTTCACAATTTCCAATTCAAACTTTTTATGTAATCAAAAGTCCTTAAGAACTTCCTGATTTTTTTATTATAAAAATTTTTTATTATTATGGAAAATATTTCTTTCTAACTTTTTAAAATTATTTTGGTTATATTAAAGAATAAATATGATTTTTGAAAAGAAAATTTTTACAAAATTTTATTCATACTTAGCTCTTTCTAAGGAGAAAAATTTTTTAACGTTGGTAACAGTCTTGGAACGAGTTCTTTGTCCCTCGTTCTTTTAAACTAGTTCAGCTCCATCTCTAGAGGCTTTCCTTCCTGATCTCAAACCAATGTTTACTATCTCAACATCTCAATCTCTGAATGAATTGTTTTTAGCACTTTTTTAGACTATTTCTGTCAAATATCTTTGAAATTTTAATGCGAGACAAAAACTAAATTTATTATTAGTGCTGGTCAATCACTAATCACATAGTGATTGTTATGGCAGACTTAAATGAGGAAAATTCTTTTCAAGAGAAAGAGAACGATTCAATTGCTGGTGGCAGCAAACAATGGGTTCGTTTGAATGTGGGTGGAACGTATTTTTTGACAACAAAAACGACCATTTCACGCGATCCTAATTCTTTTTTATATCGACTTTGTCAAGAAGACTCAGAATTGATATCTGTCAAGGTTTGTACTTTTTATTTAAACCCCGTTCTTTCATTGTTTTTATTTAATATTTTTTTACTTTTTTTCTTATCTAGGATGAAACAGGAGCTTACTTAATTGACAGGGATCCTATGTACTTTAGTCCGGTATTAAATTACTTAAGGCACGGAAAATTAGTAATAAATAAAGATTTAGCAGAAGAAGGTAATGACTTATCCTTTTATATTGTTCATTTAAATTATAATATTGTCATATGATCATCATTTTTTAATTTATTTAAATTTTTATTATATATTATTAATCCATTTTAATTATTTCCTAACAATTATATATATTTTATAGGCGTTTTAGAAGAAGCAGAATTTTATAACATTACAGAATTGATTCGATTATGTAAAGAACGTATTTTAAATCGTGATTCACGAACATCAAGAGATAATAAAAAACTTGTTTATCGAGTATTACAATGTCATGAAGATGAACTTACTCAAATGGTTTCGACTATGTCAGATGGATGGAAATTTGAACAAGTATATCTCTTTATTTCAATAAAAAATAATATAATAGAGAAAATGATTTATTTTGAGTATTATTATTATTATTATAAGAATTGTGTAATTATGGGTAATATTGGCTTTGTTGTAAATTAAATTTCCATGCACCTAGAAAGATACTGGACCCCTATTAAATAAGTAAAAACTTTATCTATCTATATAGCCAATTTTGTTTTTACTGAATAATAGGGGGTTTTTTGAAAAAGATGCTGATTTTTAAAACAATGCCTCAAGATTATTGTTTCGTTTAAGATAAATGAGTGCGAGTTGATTGATTTGACTGGATTTGTTTGATGCTTCCTGGACTCTAACCAAGGATCTTATACTTTTGTTTTTATATAAATTAATATTTTTTCCCATTAAGAAATTAAATATTACATTTTAGCTCACCTTTTTTCTACTTAGATCCCTTTCAATGTGAAAATTTTAATCGGTGTCTGCTGTTTCGTTCTACGGCTATGCTTTACTTTAATCTGGGTTGTCTTTGTGGATGGAAATTGATTTAATATAATGGAATCAATAAAAGACAAGACTTTGCAGCCACTTATATTTTATTAATGTGCCGACTTCAGGCCATCTTCAGAGCCGGCTAGCGAGAAATATGAATGTCAATTTTTCAGCGACTTACAAAAGCACTCTTAGGTTATCAAAAGAACGATTGTTTCGTTGACCTAAGAGAGCTCCTTTCATGCAAGAGCATGATTCTAATGGAAAAACGCATAGCTAGCATATAAGCCTAAAGCTGCTGTGTTTGCACATATGATTAGAAGCCATTGCGACTCAGGTTTCGCATTATTATGGACCTTGCTCCGAGTCTAAGATGATAATATTCTAAGCTAACATAAAATAAATCGGATGCCATCATCCCTCTATTTATATTAATATACCGTACGGCCTCTCTCTAATCTCTTGTATATTGGTTGTTTTTCAGTTGATAAATATTGGATCTCAATACAATTATGGTAATGAAGATCACGCCGAATTTCTCTGTGTAGTCTCAAGAGAATATGGAAACCGAGCAAATTCAAAAGAAACTGAACCATCGGATAGAGCTAAAGTAAATATAAATATCTTTATGAATTTTTATATAATACCAATAAACGATAAAAAAAATAATCAAGAAAGACAAAAATTTAAGTCATTTTAAAAATTTATTGTGAAGAGTAAAAATTAATAATAAGACACTAGGCATTTATTTCCTTATTTATTTTATTTAAAATTTCGACGCCATGTAAGCATCCTCATAGAAATGGACAAGTCATTGCTAATTTAAATTTAAATTATACATTATAAAATAAAAGAACACATTTATGGTTTGCCAAGTCCTTTGAAAATTGCCTGAATCAATTGTTGAAACGTCAGAATTTTGAACGTCTAAATAAAGTACTGGCATCTCGCGGTCAGTGATATTACATTGCGATCTCGAGTTATAAATTTTTTTGTTTTTACAATTTTCTCATAAACCACTCAAACGATTTTGATTTAATTATTGTACATATGAATTTAGAAAAGCTTTAAGATGTACTTTATATCTCAAAATAGAGGGGCTTTCAATTTGAGTTTTTAAGAAATCTAGTGAAAAAATAAGTCATTTCGTTGGTATCAAAATATAAATATTTTTAAATTCTATGTTTGATAATAAACAAGATTTAATTGCAGATTAAAATTTTTTATATTTATGAATATTGTCTTCCGGCTAAATGGGGAATAGAAAAATTGAAGGTACCACTATTTATCTTTTCGATGCTGATATATTCTATTATTAAGATAACATATGTTGACACAAAAAATTGGTGTGATAAAAGCACAATACATTATTTTCTCTTACCTAAGCAAGTAAAGAGAAAGTTGTGTGATCTCCTAGTAGTCGCCACATTTTAACTTAAGAACTAATATCGGGACAAAATGATAAACATTTTACCTTAAAACAATATTTAATTTCTAATTTTAATAATTTTCAGGTATTGCAACAGAAAGGCTCACGAATGTGAAAGATAATTAAGATTGCCCTGGCTTCATTCTCCTTAATTATCGGGTGCTGAAAATTCTTTCAATAATCACTTCATTCAAGTCATTCTCATCAACATCATCATCACCATCATCATTTCAAGTTGTCATCCAATTAATGCTACAAGCTATCTTTGCTTAGCTTACATAAAAAGAAAAAAATTGAAAAAAAGATCCACTTCTTTCAAATCCAAAGATTTTGATAGACCATTGAGTCATGTTCATGTTTATATATTATTATGTAATATATATATGAAACAAACTTTTTCTCTATCTTTCTCTATTCTTTGATATTCTAGTTAATCCTAGATTATAATTCCTTTTTTTTTTAAATAACTAAAAAGGTGCAATTTAACAGATTTTATTTTTTCTTCACAAAGTTTTCAAACATAAATATTGAACTAATGAACCTACAAGTAATAATTATTGAAAATGCTCAAAGCTTTTGTTAAGGGTAATGATAATATGTTTATATACAAATATTTAATATATTTATTATTGAAAGTAAAGTATTTGTATTTTTAAATAATTTTATATTTTGAATATAAATTATTAATCCAGGGTTTCACAAAGTTTGACAGGCATGGCCGACCAGAAGTGATTAACGAATAACCAGATTTAATGAAACTTTATATTTAACTTTCTGATATCATAAGCAAGAACTTTTGGTAGAAACTGAGCAACCGAAAGTAACTAGAAGTTTATTTTATATTTTAAAAATATTTCTTAAGATTTAAATAGTTATATATGCTTATTTAACGAAAATTATGACAATTATAATTTGTCTGTCTTTTAACTTCCAATTCTAGTTTGCCGATTGTTATTAAAAGTTTGGAAGAATTTTCTTTATACTCCCTTTAATATAACTTCATAATTGAGGATTGAAGATTTGAAGTGGGGGAGGGGGGGGGGGGGGGGAAACCCCCGAAGGGGCGCCG